>CM022297.1:384800649-384976707 GCA_011799875.1 Thinopyrum elongatum
TCTTTGATCCGAGTCGCTCCGCTTCGACAGATGTTCGTAGCGAGAATACCCAACTCGTAATGAGGCTCATGACTTCTATTTCTTTAGAAACCATGAAGCATGCTCTAGAGAACAAGGACAAGGACTTGGCGTTGGCTCAGAAGGAAGTCAGAACCAAGACCAAACTCGCCGACGAGAAGCTAGCTTCAGTCGGCAAGCTAGAAAAGGAGATCAAGGATCTCAAAGCTACTGTCATCAGTGCCAAGGGCGAATCTTCTGAATGGGAGAGGAAATGCAAAGGTCAAGCTAACGCCTTCACGCAGGAGAAGAAGATGCTGGAGGAGAAGGTTGTCCAACTGACTGAGAAGAAGAACGCTTTGGAGTCGTACATTGAGGATTTTTGCATGGAGTTCAGTGAGAAACTTATTGGTAAGTTTTTCCTTGGCCGAATGGAATCCATGTGCCGCTAAGCTTTGCTCAATCATTCGCTCATGGGCTGCCTTCCTTCAATCAGAGCACTGCTACAACAAGGAGTTAGAGCTGGAGAGGCTTGAGAGGGATCTGGAACCTTCTAGGTCACTCGTCGCCGACAAAGCAGCTCTCGCTATCCTGTGGCTGGAAGACCGCTTGGAGAACGCCTTGGGCTATATCACTCGGACGAGGGGTGCTTTGGGCCGGATCAACAAGGAGCTGCAGCTGGGCAAGGAGACTCAGATGGATCTGGAGTCAGTTATGACGCGGCTAAATGAGGTCCCTGCCCAAGTGAAAGCTTGGATGAAATCAGCTGCTCGGAGTGGTGCGAATGTGGCGCTGTCACTCATCCGTGTCCGCTGGAAGAACGTGTTCGAGGAGAAGCTGAAGGGCCTTCGGGTGATGAACAAGAAGAACCTCGAGTTTGAGGATTTCATGGAGACCTTCACCGAAGCTGCCACATGCATCGCATACGGGATCAACTTGGAGAAATTTGTCAAGCCTACCAGCCCTCCGCCTAACGCTTGAAACAATTAGTTAAACTTGCCCCGGGATGCCGGGTGGTTGCTGTAACCGTATACTCTACCGAGCCTTGGGCTCGCTTCACTTTTGTTTGAAACATTCGAATGGATCGAACCTTTGATTTGCAAACTCTTAAGTTCCCATTTGCTTCTTGTGCTTTGTTTGACTTAGGCGAAAGCTGGTTCGCAGCTAAGCCCCCGAGTGTGGGCTAGATCCTCACTCGGATTGTTTTTCAACTTAGGCAAAAGCTGGTTTGCAGCTAAGCCCCTGAGTGTGGAGCAGATCCTCACTCGGATTGTTTTTTAACTTAGGCGAAAGCTGGTTTGTAGCTAAGCCCCTGAGTGTGGAGTAGATCCTCACTCGGATTTTTTTTTAACTTAGGCGAAAGCTGGTTCACACCTAAGCTCCTGAGTGTGCAGCAGATCCTCACTCTGATTGTTTTTTTAACTTAGGCGAAAGCTGGTTCGCAGCTAAGCTCCCGAGTGTGGAGCAGATCCTCACTCGAATTGTTTCTTAACTTAGGCGAAAGCTGGTTCACAGCTAAGCCCCCGAGTGTGGAGCAGATCCTCACTCGGATTGTTTTTTAACTTAGGCGAAAGCTGGTTCGCAGCTAAGCCCCCGAGTTGGAGCAGATCCTCACTCGGATTGTTTTTTAACTTAGGCGAAAGCTGGTTTGCAGCTAAGCCCCCGAGTGTGGAGCAGATCCTCACTCGGATTGTTTTTTAACTTAGGCAAAAGCTGGTTCGCAGCTAAGCCCCCGAGTGTGGAGCAGATCCTCACTCGGATTTTTTTAACCTCCTATCCTTACACCCATTGGGGATGTGTTAGTTTTCGAATGCTGTTGTTCACCTGGGTGAGAACACGGTCGTAGGCCAAACTAGACGATATACGGAAAAAGCAAGACTTTTATTCATCTAAGTTCATTCGAACTAACTATTACAAAGGAGGAATTTTATTCTAAGTATAAAACTTGTGGAGCAGGTTCGTGTTCCAAGCTCTGGGCTCTTCTATTCCTTTGGCGAAGTTGTAGAGTCTGTATGCTCTGTTGTGTAAGACCTTCGAAACGGCGAATGGCCCTTCCCAAGGGGGTGCTAGTTTGTGAGGCTTCTGCTGATCCACTCAGAGGACCAGGTCTCCTTCCCGAAAAGTGCGTCCTCTGATGTGCTTGTCGTGGTAGCGGCGCAGATCTTGTTGGTACAACATTGATCTAATAAGCGCCAACTCACGCTCCTCCTCCAGGAGGTCAAGGCCATCCTGCCTTGCTTCTTCAGCTTCTGCCTCTGAGTAGAGGTCCACTCGGGGATAATTGTGCAGCAAATCACTCGGTAGAACTGCTTCTGACCCATACACCATGAAGAATGGGGTGCAATTGGTGGACCGATTCGGGGTCGTCCGCAGGCTCCAAAGGACCGACGATAGCTCGGTTACCCAGGCTCCTGCTGTGTGGGTTAGGTCGCGCATGAGGCAAGGTTTCAACCCATGGAGTATGAGTCCATTCGCCCGCTAAGCCTGCCCATTCGACTGCGGGTGCGCTACGGAGGCGTAGTCGACCCGAATGCCTTGGGAGTAGCAAAATTCACGGAACTCATCTGAGTCAAAGTTGGATCCATTGTCGGTGATGATGCTATGAGGGACTCCGAACCTGAAGATTAACCCTCCGATGAACTGAATGGCGGTGGACAAGTCTAGATTCTTTATTGGCTTCCATTTGATCCACTTGGTGAACTTATCGACTGCCACCAACAGGTATGTGAACCCACTCATCCCGGTCTGAAGCGGGCTGACCATGTCGAGCCCCCAGACGGCAAACGGCCAGGTGAGGGGAATAGTCTTCAGAGCGGACGTCGGCTTGTGAGTCTGATTCGCGTCGAATTGGCACCCGAAGCACTGATCCACAATATCTCGGGTAGCTTCATTGGCGCGGGGCCAATAGAACCCGGCTCGAAATGCTTTGGCAACAAACATCCGAGAGGACGCGAGGTGCCCACATGTTCCCGAGTGAATCTCTTGCAGAATTTGCTGCCCTTCTTCCGGTGATATGCATCGCTAAGTGACTCCGGTGGTGATTTTCTTGTACAACTGTTCTCCCATGACGGTGAAGGCTTTCGATCACCGGACGATCTGTCGAGCCTCCACTTCATCCTCTGGAAGTTCCTGCCTGAGCAGATATGCCAGATACAGATCAGTCCATTCGACAGTAATCACAAGGACTTCCTGGACGAGGTCGATCACCGCGGGGATGTCTATTTCAGTCGGATTGGACGGATCGACTGGTTGCGGGGGCTCCTCCACATAGGGGTCTTCCTTGATCGTGGGCGAGTGTAGGTGCTCTAGGAACACATTCTTGGGTACTGTCTTCCGAGTGCAGCCCATCTTAGCCAGATCATCAGCTACTTGGTTCTTAAGTCGTGGCACATGATGGAGCTCCAACCCTTCAAAGTGTTTCTCCAGCTTTCTGACTGCGTTGCAGTAGCCAGTCATCACCAGACTATGGATATCCCATTCCATCATGACTTGGTTCACCACTAGGTCTGAGTCGCCATAGACCATCAGTCGGCGAATTCCCAGAGAAATTGCCATTCGCAACCCATATAGGAGAGATTCATATTCGGCTTCATTATTGGAGGAGTCGAAGTGGATCTGAAGCACATAATTGAGTCGGTCGCCTTTAGGAGACACCAAGACCACACCGGCTCCGGAGCCGTGGAGCATCTTGGAGCCATCAAAGAACATCGTCCAGTGCTCTGGGACACTCGGGATGGGTTGCTCTTGCTCAATCCACTCGGCGAGGAAATCTACCAGGGCTTGCGATTTGATGGCCTTCTTGGTTTCAAACTTGATGTCCAGCGGAAGGAGCTCGATGGTCCACTTCGCCACTCGGCCCGTGGCATCTCTATTATTCATGATCTCAGACAGAGGGGCATCACTTATCACCGTGACTGAGTGCTCCTGAAAATAATGCGCCACCTTCTTTGAAGTTAGACAGATCCCATATACTAGCTTCTGATAATGCAGATATCTTTGCTTGGAAGGCGTCAGGACTTCAGAGATGTAGTAGACCGGTCGTTGGAGCTTGAAGGCCTTGCCTTGTTCTTGCTGTTCCACAGTGAGAACCGTGCTAAAAAATTGGCTCGTGGCCACGATGTATAAGAGCAAAGGCTCTTTGCTGCTCAGAGCAACTAGCACCGGCTGGGTGGAAAGCATGGCTTTAAGTTCCTGGAACGCAGCCTGTGCTTCGGGAGTCCACTCCAACCTATTAGACTTCTTCATCAATCGGTAAAGCGGCAGTGCTTTTTCGCCGAGTCTTGGGATGAACCTACTCAAGGCTGCCAGACAGCCTGTGAGGCGTTGTACGTCATGGAGGTGCTCTGGTTGTTTCATTCGGACGATAGCCACTATCTTCTCGGGATTGGCATCGATCCCACATTTGGAAACGAGGAAACCAAGTAATTTGCCTGCGGGTACACCGAATGCACACTTAGCTAGGTTGAGTTTGATGCCGAAAGTGCGTAAGTTTGCAAAGGTCTCAGCAAGGTCAGTCAGGAGGTCGAAACCTTTTCTGGACTTGACCATGATGTCATCCATATAAGCTTCCACATTTCAACTTATCTGCTTCTGTAAGCACTTCTGAATCATACGCTGAAATGTGGCCTCAGCATTTTTCAACCCAAATGGCATCGTGATATAACAGAAACACCCGAATGGGGTGATGAACGCTGTTTTTATTTCATTAGGACCATACATTCGGATCTGGTGGTACCCGGAGTACGCATCCAGAAACGACAACTGCTCACATCCGGCAGTAGAATCTACTATATGATCTATGCGAGGGAGAGGAAAATGACCCTTCGGGTAGGCCCGATTGATGTGCTTAAAGTCAATACACATTCAGAGAGAATTATTTTTCTTCGGCACCATGACGACATTGGTGAGCCACTCGGAGTGGTACACCTCTCGGATGAATTCGGCGGCTAAGAGCCACGCTAACTCCTCGCCAATCGCCTTGCACTTCTTGGTGGAAGATCGTCGAAGGTGCTCCTTAATAGGCTTCATCTTCGAGTCGACACGGAGTCTGTGCTGGGCCAGTTCTTTGGGAACACCCGGCATGTCAGAAGGCTTCCATGCAAAGATGTCCCAGTACACACGGAGGAACTGGACGAGCTCGCCTTCCTATTTGCTGTCAAGGGTGGTGGAGATGTTGGTTGGGGCGGCACTCGGGTCCTTAGGATGAATGTGCACTGGCTTTATCTCCCCTGCCAACTGGAAAGCGGATTCCACAGCTGGCTTTTTGGACTTCAGCAGCTCACTCGAATCCACCGCCTTCTTGTACTCGTCCAACTTGGCCATTGCCATCTGTTCGTCTGCGATTTGACAACCCTTCTGGAGACACTCTTAGGCCAGCTTCCGATTGCCCGTGATGGTGATCACGCATTTTGGCCCTGGCATCTTAAGCTTAAGATACATGTAACATGGGCAGGCCATGAAACATGCGTAGGCGGGCCTACCCAGGATAGCGTGGTAAGCAATTCAGAAGTCTACCACTTCGAAAGTTAGCCGTTCCTTCCGGAAGTTCTTCTCTTCGCCGAATACGACATCGAGGGCGATCTGTCCGAGTGACTTGGCCTTCTTCTCAGGGATCACCCCGTAGAATTGCATATTATTTTGCTGAGACGGGACATAGGAATTCCCATCGCCTCCAAGGTGTCGGCGTAGATAATGTTGAGCCTGCTGCCGTCGTCCATTAGGACTTTGCGCAATTGGACTCCTCCAACCGCCGGATCTACCACCAGGGCCAGCTACCCAGGGGTCGGGACGTGGGCCAGATGGTCTGACTAATCGAAGGTCACTGGTGTATTGGCCCAGTCGAGGAATTTGGTGACAGTCGGAACTGCCATGTTGACCTCTTGGTTAATAACCTTGAGGCGACTCTTGCTTTCGACATCGGCAAAGATCATCAAGACTTTCTCGACGTTGGGGTACCCGGAAGCACCTTTGTCTCCGTCGTCATCATTGTCTTTATCCTTGTCCCCGGAGGAATCTTGCCGCGTCTCTTATCTCAGGAGTCGGCACTCCCAAGTGGTGTGCTTCGGCAAAATTAAATTGCCCTCTTCGTCTTTCTTCGTATCGATCTGGCAGGGTTGATCGAGGATGTCACTCTTCTGGGTGACTTGCTTTTTTCCCTTCCAATCCTTCTTCTACTTTTGGGAGTTTTTGCTTTTGCCCTGGCCGGCCAGATCCGCAGCCTCAACACTCCCTCCAGCCTCAGCTTTTCGCTTGTGCTTCTTGCCCTTGTTGTCCGACTGATGAGCTTCACCTGCTCGGCTCTTGCCGCTTGTCACCCGGTCTTCCTCTTAACCGTTGGCGTAATGATTGGCTATCTCCATAGCCCGACTGAGAGTCGGGGTCTCGGTTCAGCCGAACTTCATGTTCAACTCATGGTATCTTACCCAACTCTAGTCGGCACAAGTGCCGACTTTACTCAAGTGCCCAGCCTCGTAAGTACCAAGTTCTCAGTACTCCGCTACAAAACCTGGCAGCCACCACTCGGATCCCAGATTCCATCCAGCCCTCCGGTTCCACGGCCGGAGAGGGGATTCGGCAGATCCAGGCGCTCTTGAAGACAGCGCTGTCGCAAAGTGCGGCGGTGTCCCAGTCCAGAGATTGCATGCATAGCGCATCAGTGTGTGCAGAGACTGTTCAGTCGGCCCATAGCCCACTCGGCTTCGGCAGGCGCCGAGTCACATCATCCTCGAGAGATCCCTATGAAGATCGGAGGCGCGATCGGGTTGCGTCACCTCGGCGCCACGACGATTACGATTGCGCGCTGATGCCTCCACCGCGAGATGGTGCGTACGGGCGCCAGCCCTATGACGACAGACGTACACACGACGGTGATCGTAGGCCGAGTCCTTCTCATCACACAGGGGACACCCGAGACCCGCAGTTCAATGCAAGAGCCGTTCTTGCTCAGAACCTGGTAGACATGGGCCGGGCCTTGCGAGAAGACCAAATGCCGATGTTTTGAGTGGTTTCGTACCCTCGGGTCCCGAGTGTTTCAGCCGGTACATACGGGCGGCTGAAATCCCCGGCAACTTCATATTGGCTATGGGGATCAGCAAGTTCACTGGCGAGTCCAAGCCAGAGATCTAGCTAGAAGATTACTGGGTGGCAGTCTAGATTGGCGGCGGCAACAACAACGTGGCCATGAAACACCTGTCGCTGATGTTCGAAGGCTCCGCTCAAGCATGGCTCACGCAGCTCCCGCCTAGTAGCATATCCTGCTGGGATGATTTGGCGAGAGTGTTCATCAAGACCTTTGAAGGCACTTACAAGCGGCCGGGTGGTTCGGCTGAGTTGCAGCACTGCGTGTAGATACCAAACGAGACTCTCCGTGAGTACATTCAGCGTGGACCACCCTACACAACACGGTGGAGAACGCCACTCAGCACCAGGTGATCTGCGCCTTGAAGGCCGGAGTCAGATACCGAGAGCTGAACATGAAGTTCGGCCGAACTGAGACCCCGACTCTCAGTCGTGCTATGGAGATAGCCAATCGGTACGCCAATGGTGAAGAGGAAGACCGACTGAGAAGGCGAGCAGGCGATGCTCATCAGTCGGACAATAACAAGGGCAAGAAGCACAAGTGGAAAGCTGAGGCTGGAGGGAATGCTAAGGCTGCGGCCCTGGCCGGCAAAGGCTCCCAAAAGCAGAAGAAGGACTTGAAGGGGAAGAAGCAGGTCGCCCCGAAGAGTGACATTCTCGATCAACCCTGCCAGATCCATATGAAGAAAGACGAGGAGGGCAATTTAATTTTGCCCAAGCACACCACTCGGGAGTGCCGACTCATGAAGCAAGAGATGCGGCAGGATTCCTCTGGGGACAAGGATGAAGACAATGACGATGGTGGAGGCAAGGGTGCTTTCGGGTACCCCCAACGTCGAAAAAGTCTTGATGATCTTCCCCGATGTCAAAAGCAAGAGTCGCCTCAAGGTTATAGATCGAGAGGTCAACATGGCAGTTCCGACTATCACCAAGTACCTCGACTGGGCCAAGACACCAGTGACCTTCGATCAGTTGGACCACCCAGCCCACATACCGACCCCCGGGCGGCAGGCTTTGGTGGTAGACCCAGCCGTTGGAGGAGTCCGATTGCGCAAAGTCCTAATGGACGATGGCAGCGGGCTCAACATTGTTTATGCCGACACATTGGAGGCAATGGGCATTCCGATGTCCCAACTTAGCAAGAGCAATATGCAGTTCCACGGGGTAATCCCAGGGAAGAAGTCCAAGTCACTCGGCCAAATCGCTCTCGACGTTGTATTCGGCAGGGAGAAAAACTTCAGGAAGGAGCGACTGACTTTCGAAGTGGTAGACTTCCAGAGTGCTTACCACGCCATCCTGGGTAGGCCTACCTACACACGTTTCACGGCCCTCCCATGTTATGTGTATCTCAAACTTAAGATGCCAGGGCCAAATGGTGTGATCACTATCACAAGCAATCGAAAGCTAGCTGAGGAGTGCCTCTAGAAGGGCTCCTAGATCGCTGAGAAACAAATGGCGTTGGCCAAGCTGGATGAGTATAAAAAAGCGGTGGATTCGAGTGATTGTTGAAGTCCAAGAAGCCGCATGTGGAATCCCCTTTCCAGTCGGCCGGAGAGATGAAGCCGGTACACATTCACCCCGACGATATGAATGCTGCCCCTACCAACATCTCCACCACCCTTGATAGAAAATAGGAAGGCGAGCTCATCCACTTCCTCTATGAGAACAGGGACATCTTCGCATGGAAGCCTTCTGACATGCCGGGTGTGCCCAGGGAACTGCCTGAGCATAGACTCCATGTCGACCTGAAGATGAAGCCTGTCAAAGAGCACCTTCGGCGATCTTCCACAGAGAAGCGCAAGGCGATTGGTGGGGAGAACATGTAGCTCTTAGATGTCGAGTTCATCCGAGAGGTGTACCACTCTGAGTGGCCTGCCAATGTTGTCATGGTGCCAAAGAAGAATAATTCTCTCCTGAATGTGCATCAACTTTAAGCACATCAATCAGGCCTGCCCGAAGGATCATTTCCCTCTACCTCGCTTAGATCAAATAGTAGATTCTACTGCCGAGTGTGAGCGGTTGTCGTTGTTGGATGCGTACTCCGAGTACCACCAAATCTGAATGTATGGTCCTGATGAAATAAAAATAACGCTCATCACCCCATTCGGGTGTTTCTGCTGTATTACCATGCCTTTCGGGTTGAAAAATGCTGGGGCAACATTCCAATGAATGATCCAAAAGTGTTTAGAGAAGCAGACCAGTCGGAACGTGGAGGTCTATATGGACGACATCGTGGTCAAGTCCAGGAAAGGTTCCGACCTCCTGACTGACCTCACCGAGAGCTTCACGAACTTGCGCGTTTATGGCATAAAGCTCAATCCGGCTAAGTGCACATTCGGCATACCTGCGGGCAAGTTACTTGGTTTCCTCATTTCCGAACACGGGATCGATGCCAATCCTGAGAAAATCGGGGCGATTGTCTGAATGAAACAACCAGAGCGTCTTCATGACGTCCAACGCCTCACGGGCTGCCTGGCGGCCCTTAGTAGGTTTATTTCTATGCTCGCTGAAAATCCCTGCCGCTTTACCGATTGATGATGAAGTCTGACAAGTTCGAGTGGACTCCCGAAGCGCAGGCCGTGTTCCAGGAACTCAAGGCCCTGCTCTACACCCAGCCGATGCTAGCTGCCCCGAGCAACAAAGAGCCCTTGCTCTTATACATCGCAGCCACGAGCGAGGTTGTTAGCAATATGCTCACTGTGGAGCTGGAAGAACAAGGCAAAACCTTCAAACTCTAGCGACCAGTCTACTATATCTCTGAAGTTCTGACCCCCTCCAAGCAAAGGTGCCCGCATTACCAGAAGTTAGTATACGGGATCTATCTGACTGCGAAGAAGGTGGCACATTACTTCCAGGATCACTCAGTCACAGTGATAAGTGACGCTCCTCTGTCTGAGATCATGAACAACGGAGATGCTACAGGTCGAGTGGCGAAGTGGGCCATCGAGCTCCTTCCATTGGATATCAAGTTCGAAGCTAAGAAAGCCATCAAGTCGCAAGCTCTAGTGGATTTCCTCGCCGAGTGGATCGAACAAGAGCAACCCGTCCCAAGTCTCCCTGAGCACTAGAAGATGTTTTTCGACGGCTCCAAGATGCTCCATGGCTCCTGAGCCAGAGTGGTCTTGGTGCCCACCAAGGGCGACCTCCTCAGCTATGTGCTTCAAATCCACTTTGACTCCTCCAACAATGAAGCCAAGTATGAAGCTCTCCTGTATGGGCTGCGGATGGCAATTTCTCTGGGAATTCACCGGCTGATGGTCTACGGTGACTCGGACCTACTGGTAAACCAAGTTATGAAGGAGTGGGATATCCGTAGTCCGACAATGACAGGATATTGCAATGTCGTCAGAAAGCTGGAGAAGCACTTTGAAGGACTGGAACTCCATCACGTGCCGTGACGCAAGAATCAAGCAGCTGATGATCTGGCCAAGATGGGTTTCACTGGGAAGGCGGTACCTAAGAATGTGTTCCTAGAGCACCTGCACTCGCCCACGATCAAGGAAGACCCTTTTGTGGAGGAGCCCCCACAACCAGCCGGTCCTTCAAATCCGACTGAAGTGGACATCCCTGCAGTGATCGACCTGGTCCAAGAGATCCTTGTTATCACTCCCGAGTGGACCAAACCTTATCTGGCTTACCTGCTCAGGCAGGAACTTCCAGAAGATGAAACTGATGCCCGTCAGATCGTCTGCCGATCCAAAGCCTTCACCATCATGGGGGATCTACAAGAAAAGCACTACTAGAGTCACTCAGCGCTGCATATCACCAAATGAAGGGCAACAGATTCTATAGGAGATTCACTCGGGAACCTGTGGACACCATAAGTCCTCTCGAACACTGGTTGCCAAGGCGTTGAAAGCCGGGTTCTATTGGCCCCGTGCCAATGAAGCCACCCGTGACATAGTGGATCAATGCATCGGGTGCCAATTCTACGTGTATCACTCGCACAAACCGGCATCCGCTCTAAAAACCGGTCCCCCTCGCTTGGTCGTTCGCCGTGTGGGGGCTTGATATGGTCGGCCCTCTCCGGACTGGGGTGAGTGGTTTCACGCACTTGTTAGTGGCAGACGACAAGTTCACCAAGTGGATTGAACCGAAGCCCATAAAGAAGCTGGACTTGGCAACCGCCATTCAATTCATCAGAGAAATAATCTTCAGATTTGGAGCCCCCCACAACATCATCACCGAGAATGGGTCTAACTTCGACTCGGATACACACCCTCAGTGGGTGAACCAGCTTAGCCGCGAACCAACTTTCGCCTAAGTTAAAATACAACCCGAGTGAGGATCAGCTCCACACTCTGGGGCTTAGCCGCGAACCAGCTCCGCCTAAGTTGAAATACAATTCGAGCGAGGATCAGCTCCACACTCGCGGGCTTAGCCGCGAACCAGCTTCGCCTAAGTTAAAATAAAACCCGAGTAAAGGTCAGCTCCACACTCGGGGGCTTGGCTGCGAACCAGCTTTCGCCTATGTTAAAAAACAATCCGAGTGAGGATCAGCTCCACACTTGGGGGCTTAGTTGCAGACCAGCTTTCGCCTAAGTTAAAATACAATTCGAGTGGGGATGAGCTCCACACTCGGGGGCTTAGCGGCGAACCAGCTTTCGCCTAAGTTAAAATACAATTCGAGTGGGGATTAGCTCCACACTCGGGGGGCTTAGCGACTAACCAACTTTCGCCTAAGTTAAAAGACAATCCGAATGAGGACCTGCTCCACACTCGGGAACTTAGCCGCGGACCAGCTTTCACCTAAGTTAAACAAAACACAAAAGCAAAAAAGAACTCAAAAGTTCCCAAATCAGAAGGTTCGATCCGTTCGAATATTTCAAGCAAGAGTAAAATGAGCTCAAGGCTCGCCAAAGTATGCGGTTACATCAACCACCCGGCATTCCGGGGCAAATCTAATGAAGTTTCTCAGGCATCTGCCTGGGGGCTGGTTGGCTCGACGAAGGTCTCTAGGTCGATTTCATCTGCGATGCGCGTGGCGGCTTCAGCGAAGGTCTCCATGAAGTCCTCGAACTTGAGCTTCTTCTTACTGATCACTCAGAGGTTCTTCAGCTTCTCCTCATCCACATCCTTGCAATGGACGTGGACGAGTGACAAGGCCACATCAGCCCCGCTGCGAGCCGCTGACTTCTTCCAGGCCTGCATTTGGGCAGGAATTTCATTCAGTCGCGTCATCATTGACTCCAGATCCATGTGGACGGACTCGCCGGGTTGCAGCTCCTTGTCGATCTCCCCAGAACACCACACAGGCGTATGATATAGCCCAGAGCATTGTCAAGGCGATCATTGAGTCGGAGGACTGCAAGTGCGGCCTTGTCGTTGACGATTTGGCTCTTGGGATCCAAGTCCCACTCGATTCGACCTAACTCCATCTCTTCATCGTGGTAGTACTCTATTGCAAAGAAACAAAGTCAAAGGTTAATGAGCAGTCGGACAAGATTACGAGTGAAATTCACTCGGTCAAAGGGCTCACTAGCAAGCTTCCCATTCATCTCCATACATAAGTCATCGATATATTGCTCCAACACATTCTTCTTCTTGAGAAGCTGCACGACATTCTCCTCCAAGGTCTTCTTCTCTTGCTCGAAGATAACGGCTTGACCTATGCACTTTTTCGCCCACTCGACAGACTTGCCTTTGCTCGTGGCAGCTATAGCTTTGAGGGTCTCGATCTCCTTCTCTAGTTTGCCGACTGATGCCAGCTTCTCCTCAGCAAATTTGGTCTTGCTCCTGGCCTCCTTCTGGGCTAGGGCCAGCTCTTTGTCCTTGTTCTCCAATGCCTGCTTCATGGTTTCTAAAGAAATGGAAGTCCTGAGCCTCTTTACGAGTTGAACATTTTCGCTTCGAACATCTGTCGGAGCGGCGTGACTCAGATCAAAGGAGAAAGCAATATGCGACAACCAGTCGGAGGAAATAACTTACCTCACAGAACACTCTTCTCCAGTTGTGTGATCTTGTGTTTCTCCGCCTCCAGGTCCACTCGGAGTGACGCCACTTCCTTCTCCAGGGCGGCATAATGGGATCCCAGCTCGCAAGCCCTCTGTACCACACAAAGGACATTCAGTCAGCAAATAGGAGGTAAAAAATGAAGTTCTGATCTATTGCCACTCGGCTGACCACCGAGTCGGACATCCACCCTCGGGAGGAACAAGCTTGACCAGTACCAAATTCTCAAGTACCCTCTGACCACTGAGTCGACAGTGAAGAAGATAGAGGACAACAACACCCTGATCTACTTTCATTCGGCTGATCTCCGAGTCTGCAATGAAGGAGATCCTACCCACTGTCTCACCAGAATACGAGTATTGCCGAGCACCCCAAGTGCCACGCGGCAGTTCTAAAGACCGTCACCGATTGCCCGCAATCGACAGTAGTCTCGGGTACTACACCCAGTGGATGCACTCAGCGTGCCCCCATTGGAAGTGACTCGTGTTGAGCAAAAAAAATGGTAATTAGCCCTAGGGCGAAAGTGACAAAGTTCTAAGACTACCATTGACTGCATCTAGTCAGTGGTAGCCTCGGGGACTACACCTAGTGGGTGCACTCGGCGTGCCCCCACTAGGCCGCTAGCACTCGGAAACGCAGCGGCTAAACCCGAGTGAAAGCGACAACATCGAAAAAGTAAGTTCTAAGACTCCCACCGCCTGCTTCCAGTCGACAGGAGCCTCGGGGACTACACCCAGTGGGTGCACTTAGCATGCCCCCACTGGAGCAAAAACATCTAGCGGGTGTGCTCTGTGCAAACCCACTTACAGAAACCCAACCGTGAGGGAAGAAACATAAATTCGGTGAATGAAGTCGAAAATTTTACTCACAATGATACTTACTCGGACATTGGTCTGCAGCGCCTCACTGGCGTCGTAGGCGTCCTTCAGCCGACTGCACATCAACCCCACCTGAATCAGGGCCTCCTTGCTCGCCCCCACTTGGTCCTCCGGGACACGGTGCAGGGAGGTAGCTGTAGTAGGGGTCGACGAAGACGCTGATGCGGGCTCGGAGCCAGAGACACCGCAGCTGCGGCCGTCGGCCTCACAGCCGGGACCACTGCAGTCACGGACGCTGAGCTGTGCTGAGCCAGAGGACTCGGCCCCGTGGCTTTCACGGCGGCCTTCGCCAGGGGTGCGCGATCCACTCGGCGAGGGGAGGCCTCCTGCATGGCCACGTCGGCACCTGACGTCTTTTCCTTGCCAGCCTCTGGGTTGGGCGGGTCAGGCCTCTCTTCGTCGTCCAACTGGATGATCTCAGGTGGAGCTGCATGAATACACAAACCAAAATTAGCGAAGAACAATTGGAAGGGATTCGGTCACCGTGACTAGTCGACACGAAGATACCCTTGGAAGTGGCAGCGTCGGCCGCATCGGCGTCACCCTGGTCCTGCTTGTGAGCTTGCGGGTCTACTGACATCGTCGAGATGTCATTGCTGCAAAGATCAAACAACACTCGGTGATCAGCCAAGTCAATGCAACAACATACAAAAAACTAACAAGAATACTTACGTGGAGGCCACGGGTACTGTCACCCGGATCCGAGGCACCGCAGCCTTCCAAGGCTTGGATGCGGCCTGCTTGGGCTGCTTGGGCCGCTTCTCGGTGGAACTCTCCGTTTCTGTGCATGAGCGCTTCGAGCTATGAGTCGTCCGCCACAAAGCAGTCGGCTGCTGAGCCCCACCCGCCTTACCACTTGAATCATGCAGCACCTTGGAGCGAGGTTCCTTAGGGGCCTCATAGGACGAAGAGGACTCCGCCTCCTCTCCCTCCTCAGAGCTCTTGTCCTTGTCACTTTCCTCCTCGTCGTCACTTTCATCATCGTCGTCAAAGTCCTCTGAGTACCGATGCTCGGTGTCACTCGTCATGTCCTTGGGCGACTGGTCCACCACCGGAATCTCGGAGACCATCTTCTGAAAGTCCTGAAGGACAAACACATCACAACACCAAAATCAGTTACACATGGAACAACTTATTGATAGGCCGATTGAGCGGAAGATTATTACCTCAATAGGTGGCAAATCCTTATGGAAGGCTGGCACCAACCGAGCTCCCCGTGGGTTGTCTCGCGCGCAGGTGATGGCCTTGATCTTGGCCCCCACATCCTTCTCGGCGAGCTCCTCGGGGTGCACTCGGGTAGGGTCACTCGGCCCCTCGTACAACCACATGGGGTGGGTCCTGGCCTGCAGCGGCTGGATGCGCCGAGTGAAGAACGTCTCCAGCAGATCCATGTTGTTCACGCTGGCGTTCACAACTCCGACCAAGGCACTGGACAAGGTACCGACATCTGTTTTCTCTTCCTTCATCACAGAAAGAGACACAGGAGCCCTTACCCTCTCCGACGAGTATGGTGGAAGGCCCGACTGACTGCTGGCGCCACAGACATCTCTGTAATAGAACCAAGTTCCCTGCAACCCTTTGACGGAGTTGGGAAAACTAATCTTCGGGAAGGATCTCCCTCCCCGGACCTAGATGCCTAGACCCCCACACAGTTGGGTGACATGGGTCTTCTCGCCAGTCGGTGAATCCTTCGTGATGGTCATCGACCGGCAAGTGAAGACATGTTTGAAGAGGCCCCAGTGGGGATGACAGCCAAGGAAGTTTTCACAAAGGGAGATGAAGGCCGAGAGGTAGATGATGGCGTTAGGGGGAAGATGGTGGAGTTGCGCACCGAAGTAATCAAGGAACGCTCGGAAGAACGAATGGGAGGCATGAAGAAGCCCCTCTCGACGTGGGTGACCAACAGGACGCGTTCGTCCTCCCGCGGTGCCGGCTCGACCTCCCCCGCGTTCGGATGACGCCACCCGTCCTGCGGGAAGAGCCCCTTCTCCGCGAGCTCCTCCAACCGCCGAGCCAAGACGCGCGACGGGATCCAATCCTCTGCCGCGCCTCCGGCCAACGCACCGAAGCAAGAGGAGGTGGCTTTCACGGCCTTCTTTGCCTTCTCCGCCTTGGCTGTAGAATCTCTCGCCATCATCGCGGGTGCTTGATTTACTAGCAATTTATTGTTCCATGCTGTTATATTATCAATCTTGGATGTTTTATATTCATTTACTAGCAACTTTATATCATTTTTTGGGACTAACCTATTGACATAGTGCCTAGTGCCAGTTGCTGTTTTTTGCTTCGCAGAAAATCAATACCAAACGATGTCCAAATGCCACAAAACTTTTTGGAGATTTTTTTCTGCCCAGAAGACACCTAGGAGGCTTAAGAAGTGCATCAGAGGGGCCCTATGGGGCCCACTAGGCACCAGGGTGCGCCAGGGCCCCCAGGCGCGCCCTGGTGGGTAGTGGAGCCCACAGGCACCCCCTCCACTGACCTCTGCCTCTATAAATACTCTAAAATCCAAAAAACCCTAGGGGAGTAGACGAAACACAATTCCAGCCGCCGCAAGTTCTAGAACCACGAGATCCAATCTAGAGGCCTTTTTTGGCACTCTGCCGGAGGGGTCAACGATCACGGAGGGGTTCTTCATCATCACCCTTGCCACTCCGATGATGCGTGAATAGTTTACCACAAACCTACGGGTCCGTAGGTAGTATCTAGATGGCTTCTTCTCTCTTTTTAATCTTCAATACAATGTTCTCCTCGATGTTTTGGAGATCTATTTGATGTAATGAATTTTTGCGGTGTGTTTGTTGGGATCCGATGAATTGTGAGTTTATGATCAGATCTATCCATCAATATTATTTGGTCTTTGCTGAACTCTTTTATGCATGATTGTTGTAGCCTTGTATTTCTTCTCCGAAACTTTGGTTTGGTTTGGCCAACTAGATTGATTTTTCTTGCAATGGGAAGAGGTGCTTTGTGATAGGTTCGATCTTGCGGTGCTCAATCTCAGTGACAGAAAGAGACATGACACGCATGTATCGTTGTCATTAAGGATAAAAAGGTGGGGTCTATTCCTACATGAATAGATCTTGTCTACATCATGTCATCGTTCTTAATACATTACTCCTTTTTTCCATGAACTTAATACACTAGATGCATGCTGGATAGCGGTCGATGTGTGGAGTAATAGTAGTAGATGCAGGCAGGAGTTGGTCTACTAATCTTAGACGTGATGCCTATATACATGATCATTGCCTTGGATATCGTCATAATTATTCACTTTTCTGTCAATTGCCCAACAGTAATTTGTTTACCCACCGTATGTTATTTTCTCGAGAGAAGCCTCTAGTGAAATCTACGGCCCCCGGGTCTATTTCCTATCATATTAAAACCAAAAATATCATGATGCACTTTTTCTTTATTTATTTTATTTTGTGTTTTTGCAAGATCTATTTATGAAATCTCATACAATTTAATCTATCTCAATACCGAGGAGGGATTGACAACCCCTCTTATGGGTTGGGTTGCAAGTTCTTGTTATTTGTGTGCAGGTGTTGTTTACATAGTGTTGCTTGGTTCTCCTACTGGATTGATAACCTTGGTTTCATAACTGAGGGAAATACTTATCATTGCTGTGTTGCATCGTCCTCTCCTCTTCGGGGAATTACCAACGCAGATACAAGCAATCACGAAGAATTTCTGGCGCCGTTGCCGGGGAGACATCATCAACATCTATCAAGTACCCAATCACAAATCTCATCTCCTTGTAATTATTTTATTTGCCATTTGCCTCTCATTTTCATCTCCCCCACTTCTAAAAAGTTTTACAAAAATACAAAAATACTTTTCATTTGCCTTTTTGTTCGTTTGCTATCTTTGCTTGTGTGCCATGTGCCTTCTATTTGCTTGCATCTTCGCTTGCTCAAAATCTATTGTTATGGATCCTCATCCACTTGCTAATCTTTTTAAAAGAGCCATTTATGATGAACCATTTGCTAGTGCATTGAGTGCACTTGATTATCTCTATGAGGTTTTGCTTGAAGATCTTGAATCTGAAAGTTGTGATGAAGTGTTAAACGAAATTTTTTATAAAGTAATTCATGATAGCTCCCTCAATGAACAGCATGATTGCAATGATGTTACTATAAATTCTATTAATGTCAATTGTGCTAATAATATGCAAAACCCCAAGCTTGGGGATGCTAATTTTGATATGTCCACTACTTATTGCATGATCATGATTGGGGTGATTCTTCTTATGATCTTGAAAATTTCTTTAAGCCTCATGATGAATATGTTTGTGATAATATTGAAAGTGGGTTTATAAGAGTTCCAACTTTAGGTAATAATGATCCCACTATTTTGGAGAATGATCAATCTTATGAAATTTTTGATAAAAGTGGGCTTGGAGAGGTCATGACTTTATTTGATATTAATCCCACTATCTTGGAAGATTATAAAAAAAGTATGCATGTGGATCATGAAGAGAAAATTTTATATGATAGCTATATTGTTGAATTTGATTATGATCCTACATGTAATTATTATGAGAGAGGAAAATATGGTCGTAGAAATTTTCATGTTATTAAATTGCCTCTCTTGATGTTGAGATTGGTATTGTTTCTTTCTTCTTCCTTGCATATGCTAGATATTTCTTGTCTTGATAATTTGTTTGCTTATAAAATACCTATGCATAGGAAGTATGTTAGACTTAAATGTGATTTTCACATGCTATATGATGCTCTCTTTGTGCTTCAATTTTTTTCTTACATGCGAGCATCATTAAACATATCAATGCCTAGCTAGGGGCATACAACAATAGCGCTTGTTGGGAGGCAACCCAATGAATAAAATAAATTTTTTGCTTTTTATTTCTGTTTTTCTGTGTTTGCATAATTATGATACTGTTATGATTGTGTTTTTATGTTCTAATTAGTGTTCTTGCCAAGTAAAGCCTTTAGGATTGTGTTGGATGATAGCTGATTTGATCCTGTTAAAAAACAGAAACTTTTGAGCCCAATTCCAGAATTGTTTAAATTCACAGAAATGTGTTTTTGATCTGATGTTTTTACACAGGATTGATATAGAAATTTTCCACGTTGTCCTAATTTTTCAGTATTTTTGGAGTTACAGAAGTACGAGAAAAATGAGAGTCTTTATAGACTGTTCTGTTTTTGACAGATTCTGTTTTTGTTGCATTGTGTGCTTATTTTGATGAATCTATGGATTGTATCGGGGGTATAAGCCATGGTAAAGTTAGAATACATTAGGTATAATGCAATAACAAAATATGAATGGGTTGCGGCAACAGTACTTAAAGTAAAGATTGGTTTTCTTATACTAACGGATCTCACGAAGGTTTTTGTTAAGTTTTGTGTGATTGAAGTTTTCAAGTTTTGGGTGAGATCACGATGGATGAAGGAATAAGGAGTGTCAAGAGCCTAAGTTTGGGGATGCCCATGGCACCCCAAGGTAATATTCAAGGAGTACCAAGCAACTAAGCTTCGGGATGCCTTGGAAGGCATCCCCTCTTTCTTCTAATGACCATCTGTAATTTTACTTGGAGCTATATTTTTATTCGTCACATATCATGAGTTTTGCTTGGAGCATCTTGTATTATATGAGACTTTGCTTGTTTTGCTTTTTAGTTTGTCACAATCATCCTTGCTGGACACACCTATTTGAGAGAGCCATAATGATGCTATGATTTGTTAGAATTGCTCTATGTGCTTCACTTAAATTTTTTGAGCTATGGAATTGCTCTAGTACTTCACTTATATCTTTTTGAGAGATGAATTTTTTTTTGAAGAAATTCTCTCATGCTTCACTTATATTTTTTTGAGAGATGAAAATTTTGAAGAAATATTTATGCTCTTGTTCTTCTCTTAAATTTGTTTGAGAGCTTGTTAGTAGCAATGGTAATATATGAAATTAGTCCCAAAGTGATAGATATTCAAGGGGATATAATAAAAACTTTCATGAAGATCATTGGATATTATAAACTTGATTCCTTATAATAGTTTTGAGATATGGAGATAGTAATCTGTGAGTCATGTTGGTGAGTAATTATGCTTTAGTAAGAATATTGGTGTTAAGATTTGTGATTCCCTATCCAAGCACAAAAGTCAATAGTAATGGAATGAAGTTACATCCTACTTGTGGTGCATTATTCGGTGTTAGTTATGTTTAATGCTCATTTATGATCGTTTTCATTTTTTGGTTGGTTGCTTCTCAATCTATTTGCTAGCCTCCATTTGTACTAAGCAGGAATACTGCTTGTGCATCCAAACTCCTTAAACCAAGTTGTGCCAATGAGTCCACCATACCTACCTATATGCGGTATTTCCATGCCGTTCCAAGTAAATTTGTATGTGCCAACTCTAATTTTCAAAATGAATTTCCTTTTTGTGTGCTCGTACCGCTCATGAAGCGACAGGGGGTGGCCAATATTTTCCATGCTAGATATTTTATTCTCGAGATGAGTGTTTATTCACTTGTCATTGCACGAGAGTGTGGCAGGTAATAGGGATGCCGAGTCCTGAAATGAAATAAAAAATATATTTATGTTGTCAAATAATAAATTCCTTGGAAAGTGTTGGTATGGAAGGCACCCGTGGATACGGCTAGCCATGGATTGTGAAAGGATGGTGAAAAAAGGAATAAACTTTATTTTATGTTTCAGAACCGCCTATGATTTATCTAGCATGGAAAGTATCTCGGTCGTTTTCGTTGAAGGGAAAAGCATGCCACTAAAAATATTCTATCTCTCAATTTAAGCTTTGAGCTTTGGCACCTCTACAAATCTCTGCTTCCCTCTGTGAAGGGCCTATCTATTTACTTTATGCAATTTTTATTTTTATTGAGTCTCCATCTTCTCTTACAAAACACCAACTAGGGAACACTATGATCATGCTTGTGCATTGGATCTAGCTTATATTTGAGTGTGTTTCATGAATGGATCAATGATTGAGCATAATGGGCTAGGGATAGCTTTCTTTAGTGTTGATATTTTGAAAGACATGGTTGCTTGTTGATATGCTTGACTATTGATGTCCTCATGTCAATTATAGACTATTGCTTTGAATCATCTGAAGTCCAAATGTCCATGCTACAAAAGAAAAGAATATGTGATAAACATGTTAGGCAGCATTCAACATCAAAAATTCTGTTTTTATCATTTACCTACTTAGGGACGAGCAGGAATTAAGCTTGGGGGTGCTGATACATCTCCAACGTATCTATAATTTTTTATTGTTCCGTGCTGTTATATTATCAATCTTGGATGTTTTATATTCATTTACTAGCAACTTTATATCATTTTTTGGGACTAACCTATTGACATAGTGCCCAGTGCCAGTTGCTATTTTTTGCTTATTTTTTACTTCACAGAAAACCAATTCCAAACAAAGTCCAAATGCCACGAAACTTTTTGGCGAATTATTTCTGCCCAGAAGACACCCAGGAAGCCCAAGAAGTGCACTAGAGGGGCCCTGTGGGGCCCACTAGGCACCAGGGCACGCCAGGGCCCCTAAGCGCGCCTTGGTGGGTAATGGAGCCCACAAGTACCCCCTCCACCGACCTCTACCTCTATAAATACTCTAAAATCCCAAAAACACTAGGGGAGTCGACGAAACACAATTCCAGCCACCGCAAGTTCTAGAACCACGAGATCCAATCTAGAGGCCTTTTCCGGCACTCTGCCGGAGGGGTCAACGATCACGGAGGGGTTCTTCATCATCACCCTCGCCCCTCCGATGATACATGAGTAGTTTACCACAGACCTACGGGTCTGTAGGTAGTAGCTAGATGGCTTCTTCTCTCTTTTTTATCTTCAATACAATGTTCTCCTCGATGTTCTTGGAGATCTATTTGATGTAATGAATTTTTGTGGTGTGTTTGTTGGGATCCGAGGAATTGTGAGTTTATGATCAGTTCTATCCATGAATATTATTTTGGTCTTTGTTGAACTCTTTTATGCATGATTGTTATAGCCTCGTGTTTCTTCTCCGAGACTTTGTTTTGGTTTGGCCAACTAGATTGATTTTTCTTCCAATGGGAAGAGGTGCTTTGTGATGGGTTCGATCTTGTGGTGCTAAATCTCAGTGACAGAAGGAGAGATGAAAGGCATGTATCATTGCCACTAAGGATAAAAAGGTGGGGTCTACTCCTACATGAATAGATCTTGTCTACATCATGTCATCATTCTTAATGCATTACTCCGTTTTTCCATGAACTTAATACACACTGGACAGCGGTCGATGTGTGGAGTAATAGTAGTAGATGTAGGTAGGAGTCGGTCTACTAATCTTGGAAGTGATGCCTATATACATGATCATTGCCTTGGATATCATCATAATTATTCCCTTTTCTGTCAATTGCCAACAGTAATTTGTTTACCCACCGTATGCTATTTTTCCGAGAGAAGCCTCTAGTGAAATCTACGGCCCCCAGGTCTACTTCCTATCATATTAAAACCAAAAATACCTTGCTGCACTCTTTCTTTATTTGTTTTATTTTGTGTTTTTGCAAGATCTATTTATCAAATCTCATACAATTTAATCTATCTCAATACCGAGGAGGGATTGACAACCCCTCTTACGCGTTCGGTTGCAAGTTCTTGTTATTTATGTGCAGGTGTTGTTTACATAGTGTTGCTTGGTTCTCCTACTGGATTGATAACCTTCGTTTCATAACTAAGGGAATTACTTACTGTTGCTGTGCTGCATCATCCTCTCCTCTTCGGGGAATTATCAACGCAGATACAAGCTATCAGTGCTCTGAGCGCTCGAGTGTGGAGAGGAACGGAGAGGCCGAGGCAGAGAGAAGGGCATCTAGGGTCCTGACCTCAGCCTCCAAATCTTTTTTATCACGGAGCAAATCGCAAGCCGGATCTCACGCCACAGATCTCCGGATCAATGGCGCGCGCAGCACGGCATCACGCAGAGCAGACACTGCACGTGGCAGATTTCATGCACAAAAATCAAGGAGCCACGCCCCCACTTTCCCCACTAAAGCATGTCGTTACTGCTTTCGCGCGCGCACACACAAATTCAAATCCCAAGATTTCCGGGCGAATCGATCCGACTGATTACCGATGATTCCTTTCCTAAAGGACGCATGTCAGTCCGACTGACCACCCTCCGCGGGGACCCGTGCACTCGGCCACGCTAAACACCCGACTGAAGTCAACTTCAGGATTGCTATGAGACGAGCTTGATGCCCCTCCGTGGGTTGACTTGGCCCTTTCAGTAGGCTCCAAGGTGCCTGACTCGTAAACCTGGGCTCGTAGAAGGCCCGCGTTGTCGTTCCCCTGGGATAAGGAGTGGCAACTCTCTGCAGAATCAGACCACGCGTCGGCGTCGCCGTTTGAGTTGTTATGGCATGCTCTCACTCGGGCCTCAAGTCTATCTCCTCCGAGAGACAAATGAATGCCACCAGGTTTTTCTTGGCGATCAACAATACTTGGATACCTGGGTAACCTTGTAGTCCAGAATCCATTGTGCTTTCGTCCGAGGAGCAGCAAACCATGACTCGGAAACATATTCCGAGTGCTCCGGCAGCACTCGGACTTAACCGAAGGATCGACTCGTTTGTCCTACAAAACCTCAACCCATTCGGGGGCTAACGATGAGGTTACCTATTATAAGTAGGGTCAAGGACCCATCATATGGGACCCACATGGGGCCCATCACCACCTTTGGTAGGTCTCTGGACCATACCAGCATTCGAATGCACATATCAGGGAGTTCACTCAGACAACTCGACAGCACTCGGATGACCACCCGTCACTCGGCTGGACAACCACCACCCAGACTGAAGAGGTGAAGGGACGACGTGGGAGCTGCAACGGTCAAGGAATCCTAAGTCGCCCTTAAGGCAGAGTCAAGACTACTGTTACCTGTAACTGTTGTAGTAGAAGCTCATAACACCTTTAACTGACGCATTCAATGTCACTTAATGCCCCGGCGACGTGGAGGACATGGGGTTGCGGCGTACTCTATATATGCTGCAGCCCACCTCCTTAGCCGGGGTCGAGCAATCTCTGTAACCATATCAATCAAATCAAAACCAAGCCTCAGGGCACAAGACGTAGGGTTGTTACCTCCGCCGAGAGGGGCCTGAACTCGTTAAACACCGAGTGTTACACCTGCGCCGTAGCTAGGTTCTGCCCCTTATTCGTATCGCTAGTACTCATTGTCAAGATCGTAACCCTGACAAGGGAGGCGACGAGCGACACTCCTCCTTGACGACTCGGCGAGGCGGCGGCTATCGGTGTCAAAACCGGCCGATCTCGGGTAGGGGGTCCCGAACTGTGCGTCTGAGGATCGAAGGTAACAAGGGACAAAGGGGGACACGATGTTTACCCAGGTTCGGGCCCTCTTGATGGAGGTGAAACCCTACGTCCTGCTTGATTGTATTTGATGAGTATATGGGTTACAAGAGTTGATCTACCTCGAGATCGTAATGGCTAAACCCTAGCTGTCTAGCCTATGAGAATTCTGATAGCCTCTACGGACTAAACCCTCCGATTTATATACACACCGGAGGGGCCTAGGGTTGTACAGAGTCGGTTCGTGGAGGAAGGAAATTACATATCCGGACATCAACCTTGTCGTCCACGCATAGGAGAGTCCTACCCGGGCACGGGGGAAAGCCTTATGCTTTGTATCTTCACGGCTCATCAGTCCGGCCCATATAGAATAGCCAGGACACCCGAGGACCCCCTAATCCAGGACTCCCTCAGTAGCCCCTGAACTGGCCTTCAAACGACGATGCAGTATCCGGCTTATGTCTTCGGCTTTTGCAAGGTTGGTTCTTCACTATATACTGGGCGGATAATAATCCGGCCCTGGCTCCCTCGTTCCGCCTTTATGACTCCTTCCCTGTCGCCTCGATTTCCATGCGCTGGGCGAATGCAAACGGTCCATAATTTTTTTATCAAAAAGAAAACACCCGGCCACACAGGGATGACGCCTATATAAAAGAGATCATTTCCCCCGAGTGCTATCCACATCGCACAGAAAAACGCCAAGATTAGCCACGAAATAGCTTCAAAATATGGACAGCTCCCTAGGCTCTTCCTCGCGCCCCCATGGCCCTCAAGAGGGGGATTGGCAGAGCTACTTAGTGCCTCATCTTCAGTTGAGTCGACTCCAGACACAGGGATATCTTCCCTCCACCGATCTAGTCCCTGTACGAGCGGGATTGGCTTCAATCGGTAACGACGCGCTGGCTGAAAATTTCCCCAACACCAAATAGGAGGAGAGGGTGTGCTTCGTTCCATTCCTTTTGCGGGGCTTAGGATTTCCGATCCATCCCTTTCTCAGGGGTCTATTGGAATTTTACGGCATCCAGCTGCACGACCTCACCCCAGGTTCGATTCTGCACATCTCAAGCTTCGTTGCCCTCTGCGAACTGTTCTTGGGCTGCGAGGCTCATTTTGAACTATGGAGAAAGTTCTTTTGCCTTGTCCCCCGCCATCGAGGGGGTTCTATATTTGAAGTGGGCAGCGCCGAAGTATGGCGTATAGCCGGATCAGGCTACCCCATTGGAACTCCCAAAGAGATATATCCACAGTGGTCTTCGGAGTGGTTTTATATAGATGATGTCCCACTGCCGGAACCAGTTCGGCGCGGCCTCCCTGAATTTTCCAGTGCTCCTCTAAAGAAACGTCTCAACTGGCGTCCCCGCAGTCCCAAGGAGGGAGATAGTGCGGAAGTAAAGAGGTTGGTCAGCAAGGTCAGATTGTTAGCCCATACCGAGCTCTCGATAATCGAAGTCATGGCCATTGCAATAAAAAGATGTGTCCAGCCTCTCCAGTCCAGAGTAACTCCCTTATGGTGCTACAACGGAGAAGATGACGCATCTCGTTACAGACGCAAGGGTCTGGATACCCCGGCCGAACTGGCCATGATCTTGGCCGATCCGTATAAGGGTGAGAAAGAAGACTTCCTCCGCTTAAACTGCCGGGAAGGTTATTCCATGTACAACCCCATCGAATGGGTAAGATTTTGACTACCTGTGTTGCTTTACTGCTGTCGCGGCATGCTAATCAAGCTGTTCTTTGTTGTCATAAAACAGTCATGGAGGAGGATGATCGAGGACATTTATTGTGCTGCCCCACAGCCAGAGGATCACAACCGCGATGAAGACCCAGGCTTCTACGAGGATCCGGATATATACATAGAGTTCGATGATGGGGTATTTTACCAGGCGAGCCTTAACGGCTCGGAAGTGGCTATTACAGCCGACTACCCCCGCCCCTATTCCTTCTCCATCGTAAGCATTCAAAGAGCTTTCCCAAAAAGGAGTCTCTACTTGCACCTTTATCCCTTATACTAAACTGTACTTCATAGGATTGGTGCTCGGCAGGCCACACCCCCTCGAGGGCGGCCCCCACGCAGGGTAATCGTTCAAAACGAAAGGAGACCGGGAGCGCCGTAGAGCCCTCACAGTCTTCAAAGAGGTATGTCCGTTTGATATGTGCCTAGGTACGAGTTCGGATTGTTGAAGTTCCCTTCTATCTTTGATTCAGGAGGAGCACGCGGCAGACAGTGGGAAGACGCCCTGCTAGCCGAATGTCAGCCAATCCGGCGCCGGACTCGTCAACTAGGACGAAGGCTGATGCAATGCCAGTTCTGCCGCCTCATGAGGATTCGGATGACATATCTGTCATGAATTCCGAGGTGGAGAGCGTGATGAATCACCGTTGACTGAGAGAGGCCATGCACGCTCCAGCCTTTTCTGATCAGGAATTTACCACACTCAGCTCGGTGGATGCATATATCCGAGCCGCTCGAGACGGACTTGCTGGAGTTACTCAATTGTTCTCGAAGGATTTATAGGTAAGAGTTTGTGCAATTTTAATAGTCATATGCCAGTAGCCCCCGAGACTTGAAGCGGTGAGGCCAACCTATTTAAGGATCGATATGACCTGCAGGTTCTCAAGGAGAAGAATACTGCGCTATCCCAGGAACTGAAAACAAACCAGACATAGCTGAATGTTGTCACCGCCGAACTTGCGGAAATGAAAAAGGCTGCAATGATGACTTCTGAGAAGAAGAAATAGGAGGAGGAAAAAGACAAACATTCCAAAGAGATAGAGAGCTTAAAGGCTTAGTTATCGGCCGCTCGAAAAGAGAACGAAAAGTTGAAGGGCGGCATGTTCGGTATGACTCTTAAAACCATCAGAGAGATTCATATGTAGTCCAAAATTCCGAATGTCATAACTCTATTGCTGCAGGTCTATTAACTGGTCGGCCGGAAAAAGAAGTATCCAGATTTCGAGGCGACATGCTTAAGGAGCTGTCTGTGGTGCATGAGCGGGCCCGGAAAGCCATGAAGAGTATGGCCAAGGCTTTATGGCCGTCCGATACCCCTCCAGAAAGTATGGAGGGCTTGGCAAACCTGTTCAAAGGTGCCCGGCGCCGCTTCGAGCTATGGAAGACGTCCTCCTGCCGTGAAGGCGCACGAGAAGCCTGGGCGATGGTGAAAACACGCTTTACCAAGCTAGACCCGAATCATATGGCCCAAGTGGGACCGCAGGGACCAGACGGGAAAGAAATTTCGTTGAACTTGGTGTATGACCAAGTAATGATAGCTGCGAAATATTCGCAAGAAGACTATAGGTTAGACAATCTTATAGATGGAATAGATAAGGAGTAGGCTTTTGATTCAATGTATCAATGTACTTTATGATCATCCTGTATCTTCAGCCGAACATTTGGAAAAATTGTCATCGTAGGCTTTCGGCTTTAACCTCCAAACCGAAATGGTGGAGTGTTTCCGAATACTATTATGGAATGTGAGAAACATTCATTATGTCCGGAAACCAGGCAACCCAGTCATTGTGCTTGAACAGACAAAAAAATTTAGTTCGGGAGGTATGTTATATTACATATGTAAGAAACATCTTCCAGAGAGAATAGTTCCGTTAAGGGTTCCTTTCCCTGGGTTGGCAAGCTTTAATTGTGCGTGCCTGGGCTTTGATCCGTATTACGGGGAAAATGTCCCGCATTGTTTCTAAGAGTTACAAGAATGTAACAATCTGTCGTTTGATTGCCGACCAATTATATTCTCTTAAGAACGCTAGCTTTCGGCTTCACCCGTCTGAGGTACAGGTCCGGATTACCCGGTTGTAACAATCGCAGAGGTGCTCCCTTTACGCCCTAGCCGAACAATCGGGAACGTAGGGCATAAACACAGGAGCGAGACAACCCAGCTTGGCAAAAACTTAAGTCATAGAGGTGCATATAATGGCGAAAGGGTGTATATAAACAAACGACATAGAAGAAGTGAGCTCCAGGCTCTGAATAATAATAGGCTTTGGTTAAAGAAGCCCCCAGTCATGGTGGGGTGTATACATATAAAGGTGTGTGCCCCTTAAGAGTTTGGCCTATCCGAACATATCTTGGGAAACGTACAAAAGCGAAAAAACAAAGACAAATGAAGAGGAGAAAAGAAAAGGGAACGAAAAACAAACATGGCCGAATTTATGCGTAGAATCTTCGGAGCCGGGCAGCGTTCCATGGATTCGGCTCAAGGCGATTATCCGATGCATTATGAAGGCGATAGGCTCCTCCTGTGAGAACTTCATCTATAATGAAGGGGCCCTCCCATTTTGGTTTGAGCTTGTCCTTTTTCTTCTCTGGGAGGCGTAAAACGAGTTCGCTGACATTATAAGTCCTGGCCCGCACTTCTCTGCTTTGGTATCTCTGAGCCTGTTGTTGATAAAATGCGGAACGGGCTCGTGCAATATCACGTTCCTCCTCTAGGCCGTCTAGGTCGTCCTGCCGATCGAGCTCGGCTTCTCTCTCTTCATACATGCGCACTCGAGGTGAGTCATGAATAATGTTGCAGGGCAAGACAGCCTCTGCACCGTACACCATGAAAAAAGGTGTGTATCCGGTCGTGCGATTGGGCGTAGTCCGCAATCCCCAGAGCACGGAATCGAGTTCCTCAACCCAGTGCTTATCTGACTCCCGTAGGGATCGCACTAGTCTGGGTTTGATGCTGCTCATTATCAGGCCATTAGCCTGTTCGACCTGACCGTTTGTTTGAGGGTGGTATACGGACGCGTAATCGAGCTTAATGCCCAAGTTAGCGCACCAATTTTTCACCTCATCGGCTGTGAAATTGGAGCCATTATCAGTGATGATGCTGTGCGGGACACCATAACCGTGTACCACGCCGGATATAAAGTCGATCACTGGCCCTGCTTCAGCCATTTTTACTGGTTTGGCCTCTATCCACTTAGTGAATTTATCCACCATAACAAGTAAATATTTCTTCTTGTGGCTTCCCCCTTTAAGGGGTCCGACCATATCTAGCCCCCAGACCGCAAAAGGCCAGGTGATGGGGATTGTTCGTAAAGCAGTGGGCGGCATATGACTTTGATTGACGAAAAGCTGACATCCCACATAGTGTTGCACAAGGTATTCTGCGTCTGCTCGGGCTGTTGGCCAAAAGAAACCTATATGGAAGGCCTTGCTTATGAGGGCCCTAGCTGCGGCATGATGGCCACCTAGACCAGCATGTATTTCAGCCAAGAGCTGCCATCCCTCCTCTTCGGAGATGCATCTTTGAAGGACTCCAGTGGTACTTTTCTTGTATAGCTCACCTTCGTGAACTTTATAGGCTTTAGAATGTCGGATTATGCGACGGGCCTCATTCTGATCATCAGGAAGCTCCTGCCTATTAAGGTAGGCCAGGAAGGGCTCGGTACATGGAGCGATAACGGCCATGATTGCATGGGCGGAGGGTGTTACTTCGGTGCCCGAGCCCCCGATGATATCTGAATTGTGTTCGGCTGCTGGGGGTATGACCGGTTCCGGACTAGGGTTTCCGTCCTCGTCCTGCCAGACCACGGATGGCTTAAAGAGCCTTTCCACAAAGGTGTTCGGCGGGACGGGATCGCGTCTAGCGCCCATTCGAGCGAGGATGTCCGCTGCCTGATTACTGTCTCGAGCAACGTGATGGAACTCGAGCCCCTCGAACCGAGCCGATATTTTGAGTATGGCGTTTCGGTATGCCACCATTTTTGGGTCTTTTGCATCGAATTCTCCATTTATTTGGGATATTGCGAGGTTTGAATACCCACGCACCTCCAGGCGTTGAATGCCCATGGAGACAGCCATTCGAAGACCATGTAAAAGTGCCTCGTATTCGGCTGCATTGTTGGAGTCCGTATACATGATTTGTAACACGTAGCGGACTGTGTCCCCCGTAGGGATGTCAGGATGATGTCAGCCCCTAGTTCGGCTAACATTTTAGAGTCGTCAAAGTACATGATCCAGTTGGAGTATGTGCTGTACTCTTTAGGGAGCTCGGCTTCCGTCCACTCGACGACAAAGTCGGCCAGCACCTGAGATTTAATAGCTCAGCATGGCCTGTATATTATTTCAAATGGTAAGAGCTCGATGGCCCATTTGGCTATGCGGCCGGTGGCATCCCGATTATTTATGATGTCATTCAGTGGTACTTCGGATGCCACCGTGATCGAACACTCTTGAAAGTAGTGTCGGAGCTTTCGTGATGCCATAAAGACCGCATAAGCTATCTTCTGATAGTGAGGGTATCGAGATTTGCATGGTGTAAGGACTGCCGATACATAGTGCACTGGTTTCTGGATGGGGAATTTGTGTCCCTCTTCCTCTCGCTCAACGACGAGTACGGCGCTCACCACTTGGTGAGTCGCGGATATGTAGAGTAACATAGGCTCGCCAACACCTGGGGCGGCTAGGATTGGGTTACCTGCTAACAATGTTTTTATTTCTTCCAATCTGGCTGTAGCCGCATCCGTCCATTCGAAGTGATCGGTGCGTCGGAGTAGTCGGTAGAGTGGTAATGCTTTTTCTCCCAATCTGGAGATGAGGCGGCTTAAGGCTGCCACGCACCCAGCTAGTTTTTGGGCCTGCTTTAAGTCTGTTGGCGTTGCCAATTGTGACAGGGCTCGAATTTTGGCTGGGTTTGCTTCGATTCCTCTACTGGAAACAATGAACCCGAGCAGTTTCCCGGCTGGGACGCCAAAAACACATTTTTCCGGATTGAGCCGTATGTCATATGTTTGGAGGTTGTCGAATGTGAGGCGTAGATCGTCCACCAATGATTTGACGTGTTTAGTCTTGATGACCATGTCGTCTACATACGCCTCCACTGTCTTGCCGATTTGTTTTTCCAAACATGTCTGAATCATGCGTTGGTAAGTGGCACCAGCGTTTTTGAGCCCAAAGGGCATAGTGTTGAAGCAAAAAGGCCCATACGGGGTAATAAATGCCGTTGCGGCCTGGTCGGATTCCTTCATCTTAATCTGATGGTATCCAGAGTAGGCGTCGAGGAAACACAATGAGTCGTGTCCCGCGGTTGCGTCAATAATTTGGTCAATGTGGGGCAGTGGGAAGGGGTCCTTAGGGCAAGCCTTATTGAGGTCTTTGAAATCGACACAAAGGCGCCAGGACTTATCCTTCTTCGGCACCATGACCAGGTTGGCTAGCCAGTCCGGGTGCTTGATTTCTCTAATGAACCCGGCCTCGAGTAGTTTGGCTAGCTCCTCCCCCATAGCTTGTCATTTGGGTTCGGAAAATCGCCGCAGCATTTGCTTGACTGGTTTGAACCCCTTTATTATATTGAGGCTATGTTCGGCCAGTCTGCGTGGGATTCCGGGCATGTCCGAAGGGTGCCAGGCAAAGATGTCCCAATTTTCGCGCAGGAACGCTCGTAGGGCGGCGTCGACCGTCGGATCCAGCTCTGCTCCAATGGATGCTATTTTATTAGGGTCCATCGGGTGCACTTGAAATTTGACTATTTCATCTGCTGGTTTGAAAGAGGTGGATTTGGGCCTCTTGTCGAGGATCACATCGTCTTTGTCCACTGAAGAACGCAGGGTGGTTAGCTCTTCGGCCGCGAGGGCTTTGGATAGTGCCTCGGGGGCCAAGGATGCGGTTTTATTTTCGGCGCGGAGTGCTACATCCGGATCACTGGTGATAGTGATCACTCCGTTGGGCCCTGGCATTTTGAGCTTCATGTACCCGTAATGGGGTATGGCTTGGAAGCGTGCGAAGGCGTCCCGCCCCAAGAGGGCATGATATCCGCTATTGAAAGGGGCCACGTGGAAGAGCAACTCTTCGGACCTGTAATTCTCAGGCGTGCCGAATACTACATCAAGTTTAATTTTCCCCAAGCATCGTGCTTCTCGACTGGGGATGATGCCTCGAAAGGTGGTAATGCTTTGCTCGATGCGGCTCTTGTCCATTTGCATTTTGTCGAGCGTGTCTTCATAGATGAGGTTAAGCCCGCTACCGCCGTCCATGAGCACTTTGGTGAGTCAAAAGCCATCCACAATTGGGTTTAAGACCAAGGCGGCTGGTGCTCGGACTGATCGAGCCCTTGGTTCGTCGTCGGCCGTGAAAGTTATGGCCGTGTCGTTCCAGGGGTTCATTGCGGTTACTTGGTTTACTTCGGCGAGGTCGCGGAGCACCCTTTTGCGCCGATTATTTGAAGAGAAGGTCTCGAAGACCGTAAAGATGTTGAGATCTTCATCCTCCGAAGAATGTTTCTCTGGAGTAGTACTGGTGAGGATAGCCTCACCGCTCTTAGCCACTTGCCGGAGTACCCAACATGCCCGAAGGCTGTGCGTTGGTTTGGTGCTCGGCGTCGTATGTATCTGACAGGGCTTGTCGAGTAGTTCGTCAAGGACGGTTCTATATCCCGTGAAGGGTTTGTTTTTCTTGTCAATGGGCTTGTGTTCGGATGCCTCGTAAAGGTGCATCCGTTTTGCCCGTATGGTGGGCTGCTTAAGGGCAGGGGGTTCCCACCGGGCTATCTAGGCCTTCCATGCGCTTTCCATCGCGCAGTACTTCTGAACTATGTGTGCCAATTCTGTAAAGTGTTGTATGCGGCGGCGGTTGAGGGCGTTGAGAATTCCCTCGTCCGTGCAATTACGACAAAAAATCGAAACCGCGTCGTCATCGCAGCAATCTTTAATCCTGTTTTTAACAAGGAGGAATCTGGCCCAAAAGTGATGGACCGTTTCCTGAGGTTGCTGCCGTGCGTACATTAGGTCACATATGTCTAGAGGGCCTGAATTACTTGGAGAATATTGATTGTCGTGGGTGGGCGGGCTAAAACCCGAATCCTGACCCGAGATTGAATCTGGAGCTTTAGGAATCTCCGAGGTCACCAGTTCAGGACCAGGAAGGTCCGGGTGATTTCTGGGCTCAATGCCTGATCCTGAGTTCGGAGGACATATAGTCTCTTCCTGAGGATGGGTGTCCGGCTCGAAGGGCTCGGAAATCCGAACATATCTGGTTTTTAACTTAGGGGAAGAAGCGTTCTCGGCTCGTTCCTCAACGACCGCTACCAGATGGGTGATCGGTGGGGACTTGATTTCCCTCTGATCGGGTTTAAGCCCGATCCGATCATAGTCTGTTGCAAGCCCCAGGGCGGTGATGCGATCCAGCAGCTCGTCAAGGATGAGATATCTGTCGGATCCATCTTTTCGGAGTGTTCGAGGCCGATGCGGAGATGATGTTTGGCGATTGTGGGGGCCACCGTTGGCTTGACGGCCGAGCGAGCGCCCATGGTAAAACCGCCGAGCTGGAGGACCTGTCCTGGAGTCAAGGCCCTTCCAGAAGTGATATCATCATTGATGACAAGGCGAGCCATCGATCCTTCTATCGACAACACAATGGAACTCTCAATGAAAGCACCAATGTCGGTGTCAAAACCGGCCGATCTCGGGTAGGGGGGTCCCGAACTGTGCGTCTGAGGATCGAAGGTAACAAGGGACAAAGGGGGACACGATGTTTACCCAGGTTCGGGCCCTCTTGATGGAGGTAAAACCCTACGTCCTGCTTGATTGTATTTGATGAGTATAGGGGTTACAAGAGTTGATCTACCTCGAGATCGTAATGGCTAAACCCTAGCTGTCTAGCCTATGAGAATTCTGATAGCCTCTACGGACTAAACCCTCCGATTTATATACACACCGGAGGGGCCTAGGATTGTACAGAGTCAGTTCATGGAGGAAGGAAATTACATATCCGGACATCAACCTTGTCGTCCACGCATAGGAGAGTCCTACCCGGGCACGGGGGAAAGCCTTATGCTTTGTATCTTCACGGCTCATCAGTCCGGCCCATATCGAATAGCCCGGACACCTGAGGACCCCCTAATCCAGGACTCCCTCAGCGGCGAGCGGCGCTCCACCTTCACGGCGCATCGGAGCGGCGGCGAGAGCCGCTCTTCCTTCACGGCGCACCGGGGCGACGGGGAGAGCCGCTCTTCCTTGACACGGCGTCCGATTTGGACGCCACTGCTGTGTGGCGGCGGAGAGCATGGAGGGGATGCTGGCTCCAGCTTCATGGGGAGGAGCGCCCCTGGTGGCGAAGCCAGGCTATTGGTGTGGACGACGAAGCAACAACTCCATCTGCTCCTCGAACTTCGCATCGGTGCCGGCGTAGACCTGGCCCAGCACCGCTGGCGCGGACTGCGGCGGCGGCTACTGGTCCTCCTTGTCGCTGGAGGAGATGACGATCTCCACCCGCATCGAGTCGCCGCCAACCGATGAGGACGACAGCCTCGGAGTCCGAGGGTGGCGTCTCCACAAGCCGCCAGATCCCGCCCTAGAACCAGCTACCATCGCCGACACCCAAGACTTGGGACCGGTCCGGACTCCCGCAAACCTACCCCACTTTTGTCTCCGGTTTGCGGGAGAAATTGCGTCCGGACTGCTTCGGGGACCGATACATGTCGGCATTGGATGGCTTCCATGGTCCAGACAGCCGGTACGGACGATTGTAGGAGGTTTGCGGGTCCGCCTTGGAGATTCCCTAATACTATGGTCAATACCACTCCTTGCACAAGTGCCTCCTTTCACTACGTTTTCTTTCTTCTGCATTCCAAACCTTTTCTGTTTTTTTATGTTCCAATTTATTTTAATTTATTTGCACATACTGTTGAATCATAGATGGGCTTTCGCCCATATGAACATTGATTCATGTTAATCTCTAAGGCTCATGTGGGTGTACGGCAAGTGGTGGGAAGTTTAGTACCACCTCACAAGTTGAGGGGAGTTGAGACCCCTTTTAGACCTAGGTTTGTGCTTTATTTTTGCCGGTCAGGAACGATTAATTAATCCAAAATTAATTAACAAGTCGCTAACAGATGTGTCACTGACCGAGACATTGGACCCTGGGTTGTTCGCCAGGGTGCAATGACACCCTTCTCGGGGTATGACGACTCCCTTCTCAAGGGTGTTTCGACTCGGTCGTGGGCCTAAGCTCAGGCCCATGACTCCATACCTGATGACCTATATATTAGAAGCGCTGGCCAGTGTAGCCGACACTGGCTCCCTCCTCGCACAACCCTAGGAGGCAGGCGAGGTGCAGCATAGGACGACCATGGTGCAAGGGCAGCTGGATGGTACATGCTGTGGGGGATCCATATCCGATGCTTCTGTGATGACGGGCCCGAAGATGAACCAACGTCATGGTTGCGCTTGAGGGCTCCCTGTTCTTCTTGCAGACCAGTCTCAACCCGAATGGCCTTGTTCACCAAGGTGGCGAAGTCAGCGAAGTCTTGAATAAGGAGCGCGAGCTTGATATCAGGGTGAAGTCCATCATGAAACTTCTCCTTTCTGCGAGCATCAGTAGAGATATCTTCTTTGGCATAGTGGGACAAGTCAAGGAACTCCCACTGATAAGCATCCACAGTCTTGTTGCCCTGTGTGAGGTTGTGAAACTCTCGCTTCTTCCTGTCCATAATTCCCGAGGAATGAAGCGGGCACAAAAAGTGGCTTGGAAGTCCAGCCAGGTAATGGTTGTTCCAACAGGTAGTGAACGCCCGTGGCTATCCGACCATTGAGCAGCGGGACCCTTCAGAAAATAGGATATGAAAGTGACATAGCTGGTAGGGGCTACATTAGCAGACTCCAACTCAAAAGTGATGTCATAGAGCCAGTCATCAGCATCTAGGGCCTGAGTTGAGCTGCGATAGATAGCAGGGTTGAGGCGCATAAAATCTTGCAGAGTCACTGGGGCTGGCCGCTGATTCATATTTGGACGCGGGAACGGATCCATGAGCCCTTGCATGAACTGGCGATTCAGCTCAACCTGATGTATCATTCTGGCCATATATTCATGTGGTTGTGGATTGTTGGCACGACGGCCATGACCAACGGGTCTAACCAACCTGCTAGAAGGTAACAGGGGCAGTTTAGCAATAAGCATTTTTAGAGATATGGAATTATTCATGAGGTAACATGCACAAAGAAAGAAGTGCGATAGATACATCATAGTAGTCAAGCATGACATATAGATCCGTACATAAAGTTGGTTACAAGCTAGTAGTACAAGTTCGGAAAGGGAAATAGTCTAAACCAACTAGGCAGCACGCATGCACGCAATGGAGGGATACAACAATGGGACATAGCGATATGCTACATCAACTTCGGGGAAAACCTCTGAAGCCAGGCAGCTGCAGGTGACGAAGAAGCAAATGGTTCTCGATATGAGGGGCCTGTGCTCCATGGGCACTCTGGTGCAGAAACTCGTCCCGGACTGGAAGAAGAGGTCCACGTGCAGGAGTACTACCTCCAACTGCAGGCCACTCAAGACCTGGTGGCAGCTCTGTCCTGCGCGGGTAAAGGGTGTACTCTAGATGTATCCTCGTGTTGATTGCTTGCAGCAACTATGTAAGAGCGTCATAGAGATGAGTACGAGTGGCGTACAGCTCGAGAGCAAGAGCTCGAACAGTGCGATCCAGATCCTCAAGTTACCAAACCATAACCTACGGGTCGTAACGATGACTCGCGTAATGGGTACAGATCGCAGTGTAGTATCCAGTCACATCCCCAGCTGGGACATACGGGATGTATCTGAACCTAGTCTCCTCCAAGCGGGGGTGCTCTCCACAGAGACGGGTGATAGCAATAAAGGTGGCATCATGGACTGCCATCTCAACAGTCACTACAACACCTTGAAAGGTGTGCAACTCAACGATGGAGCAATCCTGCCGGTCAAATATAAGAACCACCGTGCGGTACTGCTCCTGGTTGAACTAGGGGTAGTCCTCGTAAACAGTGTACTGGGGGTACCAGCGATATCCCAGCATGGTCAAGAGGTCGACCAGAATAGCTGGGAACCCAATCAAATCAACAACAATAGTCCGGCGTATGATCTTCGTTGCGGGATGCATGTTAAATAGAAGAGTTCAAAGATGTCAAATGACGGTGTGTGCATCATTCATTATACATTCAAAGAAAATTTGTAGATAATCCAGCTCTTTGGGTGGATGTGATCATGAGATCCTAATGTTAGAGTTAGCAAAATCTTTAACCTGAATAGAAGAGAGATCAGAATCCGAGAGCAAGGATGCGGAATGAAATATCCTAAACCCAACCATTTGCGACGTGGGCCCGTAAGCCACTGATACGTCTCCAACGTATCTATAATATTTGATTGTTCCATGCTATTATATTATCCATCTTGGATGTTTTATATGCATTATTATGCTATTTTATATCATTTTTTGGGACTAACCTATTAACCTAGTGCCCAGTGCCAGTTGCTGTTTTTTCCTTGTTTTTGCCTTTACAGAAAATCAATACCAAACGGAGTCCAAACAGAACGAAACTTTTTGAGGATTTTTCTTGGACCACAAAACACCCTGGAAGCTTCGGGAGGGGGGCAGAAGGGCCATAGATTGGCGACAAGCTCAGAGGGCGCGCCCTAGGGGGGTGCCCCCCAGGCTTGTGGGCCCCCTGTGGCTTCTCGAACCCTAATTCTTCTTCTATAAATACCCAAATATTCCCCGAAGACTAGAGGGCACACCAAAAATACTTTTCTGCCGCCGCAAGCTTCTGTTCTCGTGAGATCCCATCTTGGGGCCTTTTTTTGGCACTCCGACGAAGGGGGATTCAATCACGGAGGGCTTCTACATCAACCTTGCTGCCCTTCTAATGATGTGTGAGTAGTTTACCAAGGACCTATGGGTCCATAGCTAGTAGCTAGATGGCTTCTTCTCTCTCTTTGATCTTCAATACAATTTTCTCCTCGATGTTCTGTGAGATCTATTTGATGTAATCTTCTTCTGCGGTGCATTTGTTGAGATCCGATGAATTGTGGGTTTAAGATCAGATTATCTATGAATATTATTTGAGTCTTCTCTGAACTCTTTTATCCATGAGTTATATAGCTTTGTATTTCACTCCGATATACTGATTTGGTGGCCAACTAGTTTGATTTTTCTTGCAATGGGAGAGGTGCTTTGTAATGGGTTCAATCTTGCGGTGCTCAATCCCAGTGACAGAAGGGGACATGGCACGTATTGTATTGTTGCCATTAAGGATAAAAAGATGGGGTTTATTCATATTGGTTGGGTCTATCCCTCTACATCATGTCATCTTGTTTAAGGCGTTACTCCGTTCTTGTTAACTTAATACACTAGATGCATGCTGGATAGCGGTCGATGTGTGGAGTAATAGTAGTAGATGCAGGCAGGAATCGATCTACTTGTCTTGGACATGATGCCTATATAAATGATCATTGCCTTGGATATCTACATAATTATTCGCTTTTCTATCAATTGCTCAACAGTAATTTGTTTACCCACTGTATGCTTTCTTTCAAGAGAGAAGCCTCTAGTGAAAACTATGGCGCCCGGGTCTATCTTTTATCATATTATTTTTCAGATCTATAAAACCAAAAATACTAAAATACCTTGCTGCAATTTATTAACTTTATCTTATTTTGCACTTTTACTTATCTTTTATATCTATCTCTATCAGATCTCATCCTTGCAAGTAATCGTGAAGGGATTGACAACCCCTTTATCGCGTTGGGTGCAAGTATTTATTTATTTGTGTAGGTGCTATCATTGGAGACTTATGTGTTCCTCCTACTGGATTGATACCTTGGTTCTTAACTGAGGGAAATACTTATCTCTACTTTGCTGCATCACCCTTTCTTCTTCAAGGGAAAAACCAACACAAGCTCAAGAAGCAGAAGCCACACAACAAAGTTAGTAAAATAGTTTTTCAAAGACTAGACTCAACTTCGTCCAAGGAGTTGGAAAGGGGCTTCCTACAGGCAGTCGGCTCTGATACCAACTTGTGACGCCTCGACTTAATCATACACGCAAATGCGCACGATCAAGATCAGAGACTCACGGGAAGATATCACAACACAACTCTAGACACAAATTAAAGTCATACAACTTTATATTACAAGCTACGGCCACGAGGGCTCGAATACATAAGTCAGCGGAAGCAACATTATCTAAGTACAGACATAAATAAACAAGTCTGCCTTAAGAAGGCTAGCAAAACAATGACATCTAATCGAAAAGGCGAAGGCCTCCTGCCTGGGGCCTCCTAACTACTCCTGGTCGTCGGCGGTCTCCACGTAGTAGTAGGCTCCGTCGAGGTAGTAGTAGTCATCGACGGGATCAACTGGCTCCTGGATTCCGTCATTTGATCACAGCAATCTGGTAGAGGGGAAAGAGGTAGCAAGGCAACCGTGAGTACTCATCCAAAGTACTCGCAAGACTTACATCAGATCTATACTAAGTATGCATCAGTATCAAAGGAATGGGGCTATATCTTTGGACTAACTGCAGAAATGCCAGAATAGAAAGGAAGGTCTAGCCTATCAAAGACTAGCATCTTGCAGCATTAGAAGAGTGCAAATTAGTATAACATAAGTAACAAGTATATTTAGTAACGCCCAGAGATCCTTCCTCGACTCCTTGCGAGAAAGCGATCCCGGAGCTATCATATCCATTTAGTGTCACAAGCATCCAGTTCTAGTTGTGGTAGATCGGGATACAAATGCGAGCGTTCGTTACCTTGGACACGACTATTCGAATAGATTAACTTCCCTGCAGGGGTGCACAAACTTACCCAACACGCTCGATTAACTCTGACCGAACACACTTTACTGGGTCATGCCTGGCCTCGGCTGATCGACACACCGTAGTCCTACCTAGGCTCAACAGAGAGGCCAGCACGCCGGTCTACATCCTAAATGTGAAGGGGTCATGGGCCAATCGTCCTTTGCAATCCTGCGCGTTGCGAGGACAGCCGGGATCAGTCCTGGCTACCTCTTTATACAAAGCAGGTGCTTACGCGGACCACCTAGGCACGTGCCGCTAAACTGTTGAAGTCTGAGAGCTTTCGGAAGAATCGTACGACACCGAGTGCCCATACTTATTCCCGCATGGTTTGTGCGAAAGGCCAGAGGCCTACTCAGATCACATATCCAAACCCGTTAGTGTCTTGCGAGTGCACGGAGACGATCAGTGATCACGTCACCCCGTCTCGAGGACTTATGGCAAGGGTCAGGCCCATCCCTCTCTAGGGCGGTCTGCCTGATCGGTCGTGCCTCTTAATTATTTCGCGGGTACCCTCCAGGTCAACCCGACTTCAGCAACTCTTGCAGGTACCCCTCGGGGCCGACCTGACTTCAACAAGGTTCTGAGGTAAAGTCAAGGTAACCATGTGTTCATAACATCAAGGGGAAATTCGAGGAATCACCCTCGATGGATTTCCACTAGATGTAACCGTCAAGGTGACCTTGGAGGAATCACCCTCGAAGGGTTCACACTTGAGATGTTGCACGATAGAGTCGTTATCGGGAGTGGTGAAGGAGGAATCACCCTCCGTAATCCATGACCGATTAGCTACACTACAGAGATATCATTAGGAGTGCGTTACGAGGTATCACCCTCGGGACTCGATAGTAGCGCTACAGAGTCATACAACTAAGGGGGTTGTGCGGTGATGTGTCGGTATCTGGTCGTTGATCACATTGATCGAGTCATTCGGTAATAAAGCGGGGGCAACAGGGACAAGGTGAGTGGTCACTGATGGATCACTAATCAACATATACTAAGCATATAGGATAACAGGTAAAGTAACAATAGCAGGTTACAAAAGCAGTCTATGCATCAGAATAGGAGCTATCGAACAACAGTAGCAAAATCTAATGCAAGCATGAGAGAGAAAGAATGGGCGATGTAGGAATGATCAAGGGGGTTTTGCTTGCCTGGAAGCTCTGCGGAAAGGGGTCGGTCGTCAGGAGTGTAGTCGATCTTGGGAGCAGCGTCGGTCTCGAGGTCTACCAGAGAGAAGAGGGGGAAGAAACAATAAATACAAAGCAAACAAATGCATCATGATGCATGACATGGCAATATGTTGTGCTAAGGGTGACCTAACGCAGTGCTACACGTTACAGACGGAGCGGGAAATTATCTGTGGATGTTTTCCCGGCTTTTGGCAGTTACCAAATAGATGAAACGAAGGGGAAGGTTCCATGTTTACAGTCTTAGAGACATGTGACACGTATGTGGATAGCATATTTGGATTCGTCATATTTTTCTGAAATTTAAATTAATTTGAAAATTAAAAGTTAAAAGGCTATGGGTACCCAAAAGTGTACCCAGCCAGAGGCACAAAGAGGCTAACAGGTAGGGCCCTGTTGATTGCCTAGTCAGCAGTCAACAGTAGACTGTTGACTGGTCAACTGACCAGGGGGTCCCACGTGTCATTGACAGGTTCATTAAATAGAAGTTTAAATTAACTAATTAAGTTAATTAGTTAGCAGGGCCCACATGTCAGTGTCATCTTAATTAAATTAGTGGTTCAGCTAAATTAGCGATGGGGCCCACACGTCAGTGACTGGGGGCTGCCCAGTCAGGATAGTTGACTGGGTCAACCCAGTCAACTGGGCCCGCAGGGCCCACTGGCAGCAACATAGGGTGGGCCCCAGGCCAGGCCACATCAGCGGGCGGCGCTGGCGTTGCTCCGGCGACCAAATCCACGGTGGTGAGCCCCAGCTGTCATCGTGTTTTTGCTACAAAGGGCCAAAACGAGCATCGTGACTCGCTTTCGAACGAGGAGAGCACGCCACTTCTAGTGGGGTGGGTGGTGCGGCTGGAGGTTGTCGGGATCGGTGGCGGCGACGAGCGGAGACAGCGGCGCCATTCGGGCAAACATGGAAACGATGACACACATTGCCAGCGAGCCATCTAAGCACCTAGGCGGCAGTAGCAAGCCACCAGGAGCACACTAGAGTGGCTAGATGGAGCGGAAGAGCTCGGGAGCACGTGACGCTATGGCCATGGCGGCGGCCGGAGCTCGGCTACAGCAAGAGCTAGCTACGGGGCAAGCCATAGCAGCTGAAGGGTAGGGGAGGTATGCGGCTCACCTAGCAGGCACACGGAGGCCCTTTGGGTGAACGGGAGCGCAGTGGCGGCGGCTGATTGCTTGTATCTGCGTTGGTAATTCCCCGAAGAGGAGAGGATGATGCAGCACAACAACGATAAGTATTTCCCTCAGTTATGAAACCAAAGTTATCAATCCAGTAGGAGAACCAAGCAACACTATGTAAACAACAACTGCACACAAACAACAAATACTTGCAACCCAACGCGTAAGAGGGGTTGTCAATCCCTCCATGGTATTGAGATAGATTAAATTGTATGAGATTTGATAAATAGATCTAGCAAAAACGCAAAATAAAATAAATAAAGAAAAAGTGCAGCAAGGTATTTTTGGGTTTTAATATGATAGGAAACAGACCCGGGGGTCGTAGATTTCACTAGAGGCTTCTCTCGAGAAAATAGAATACGGTGGGTAAACAAATTACTGTTGGGCAATTGACAGAAGAGCAAATAATTATGACGATATCCAAGGCAATGATCATGTATATAGGCATCATGTTCAAGATTAGTAGACCGACTCCTGCCTGCATCTACTACTATTACTCCACACATCGACCGCTATCCAGCATGCCTCTAGTGTATTAAGTTCATGGAAAACGGAGTAATGCAATAAGAACGATGAAATGATGTAGACAAGATCCATTCATGTAGGAATAGACCCCCATCTTTTATCCTTAAAGGCAATGATACATGCGTGTCATGTCTTCTTCTGTCACTGAGATTGAGCACCGCAAGATCGAACCCATCACAAAACACCTCTTCCCATTGCAAGAAAAATCAATCTAGTTCGCCAAACCAAACAAAAGTTTCGGAGAAGAAATACGGAGGCTATAACAATCATGCATAAAAGAGTTCAGCAAAGACTCAAATAATATTCATGGATAGATCTGATCATAAACTCACAATTCATCGGATCCCAACAAACACACCGCAAAAGGTAATTACATCAAATAGATCTCCAAGAACATCGAGGAGAGCATTGCATTGAAGATAAAAAAGAGAGAAGAAGCCATCTAGCTACTACCTACAAACCCATAGGTCTGTGGTAAACTACTCACGCATCATCGGAGGGGCAAGGGTGATGATGAAGAACCCCTCCATGATCGTTGACCCCTCCGGCAGAGTACCGGAAAAAGCATCTAGATTGGATCTCGTGGTTCTGGAACTTGCGGCGGTTGGAATTGTGTTTCGTTGACCCTAGGGTTTTTGGGATTTAGAGTATGTATAGAGGTGGATGGCGGTGGAGAAGCTTCCCGTGGTGCCCACTACCCTCCAGGGTGCGCCTGGGCCTTCTGGCACACCCTGGTGCCTAGTGGGCCCCATGGGCCTCCTCCTGTGCACTTCTTTGGATCCCTGGGTGTCTTCTGTCCAGAAAAAAATCTCCAAAAAGTTTCGTGGCATTTGTACTTTGTTTGGTATTGATATTCTCCAAAGTAAAAAACAAGCAGAAAACAACAACTGGCACTGGGCACTATGTCAATAGGTTAGTCCTAGAAAATGATATAAAGTTGCTAGTAAATGAAAATAAAACATGCAAGATTGATAATATAACAGCATGAAACAATAAAAAAATTATAGATACGTTGGAGACGTATCAGCGGCGAATCGACGGCGGTGAGCTTCGGCGTCCCGAGGAGGACGACGATGGTGATCCGACACTGCAGGGCTCCTCGACCCCGACGGGTTGCACCAGAGGATGAGGAGGTCAACGACAAGGCGGACGGACACGGTGAGGCCGCGAGGAGGGCACGGTGGCCGCGTCAATGGCGAGCGACGGCGATGGATGCGCTCGGGCGAGGCGGATGCATCAAGGGATAGGAGAGCAAGGGGGAAAGTGAGTGGGAGGGGAGCAGCCCGAGGGGGCCGTGGGTGGAGGTCTTATCCTCCCCATGGCGGAGGCGGCGAGGTGGTCCAGCGGGGACGAGCGGGCGCACGTGCGTCCCCGGTCGGCCACTGTAGCGAGGTTGAAGCCGACCCGGTCGGTGGGCTGGGCCGGCACAGTGCCACTTTTCTTTTTCCTTTTCTGTTTTCTTTTATTTATTTCCTGTTTGTATTCATTTTAAATAGTAAATGAGTTTTATCAAATATGAAACTTGGTCCGTAATTAGCATTGCAATTTTGGACACTGCCACAAAAAGTTTGGGAGGCAATTGAAAGGTTTTGAATTTTTATAATTTTAAAAGTATTTAAAAAGGCCGATTTGGCACTGAATTAAATGCTAGGGCTCATTTTAGCAAACAAGTGATGTTTTTGTACTTTACCAATATTTGTTTTGGAATATTTGCTAAATGATGAACTATTTTCTAACCATGTTTGTGAATTTAAATTTGAATTGAATTTAGAGGGGGAATTTGCATTGAGATTTGAACCAAAGTGATCAAGCACTGTTAAGCAAAGTGACATAGCATAATCAGAGAGGGGTTACTATAGCTTAATACATGGGGGTGTTACATCATCTAAGTGTTGAGCATAACTAGAGAGCAAAGGACTCACACATGAAAGGGACAAAGCGTACTTCTAGCGCCAATGTGGTGCAGAAAATTTTCCACAGGTTCAAGGGAAGGAACTCTGTCCAGCAGAATACTACCTTTAAGAAGAAGGGTAAGAAGAAAGACGGATGCTTTTACTTGTGGTTCGGGAGATCATCTGCAGATCTCAAGCACTTGATGATGTCCACCATGAGATCCTCTGCATCTTTGTAGTACGTCGGGTCATCCGGCACTGGAGTCGGCATTTCACCAAACACCGAGCTCTCCGACGGATCATGCCAGGCGGATTGAGGCCCGCATGCTGGTCAGCTCACTCGAGCTCTCCAACGACGACCCCACAATGGAGACAGGGTCCGATGATGACACCGCGCCGGTGCGCTACTTGTGAGCTGCGTTGGGATTTCCTCGAAGAGGAGCGGATGATGCGGTACAATAGATATAAGTATTTCCCTTAGTTAAGAACCAAGGTTATCAATCCAGTAGGAGAACCACGCAACACTATGTAAACAGTACCTACACACAAGATAACAAATCCTTGCACCTAACGCGAACAAGAGGTTGTCAATCCCTCGCCGGTTATTTGCAAAATTAAATTGTATGGTGATAGATAGATAGATCGATCGCACAAAATATAAAATAAAATAAACAAAGAAAAATTGCAGCAAGGTATTTTTGGATTTTAATATATGATAAAATATAGACCTGGGGGCCATAGTTTTCACTAGAGGCTTCTCTCGAGAAAATAGCATACGGTGGGTACACAAATTATTGTTGGGCAATTGATAGAAAAGCAAATAATCATGACGATATCCAAAGCAATGATAATACATAGGCATCACGTCCGGGACAAGTAGACCGACTCCTGCCTGCATCTACTACTACTACTCCACACATCGACCGCTATCCAGCATGCATCTAGAGTATTAAGTTCATAAAGAACGGAATAACACCTTAAGCAAGATGACATGATGTAGACAAGATAAACTCATGTATGAATAAACCCATCTTTTTACCCTTAATAGCAACGATACATATGTGTCATGTCCCCTTCTGTCACTAGGATTGACCACCACAAGATCGAACCATTACAAAGCACATCTTCCCATTGCAAAATAAATCAATCTAGTTTGCCAAACCAAATCAATAGACCGGAGAAGAAATGCGAAGCTATATTATGTTGGCAATATGCCCTAGAGGCAATAATAAAGTGGCTATTATTATATTTCCTTGTTCATGATAATCGTTTATTATCCATGCTATAATTGTATAGACTGGAAACTCGAATACATGTGTGGATACATAGACAACAACATGTCCCTAGTAAGTCTGTACCGGGCTAGCTCGTTGATCAAAGATGGCTATAGTTTCCTAGCCATAGACATGAGTTGTCAATTGATAATGGGATCACATCATTAGGAGAATGATGTGATGGACAAGACCCAAACTATGAACGTAGCATATGATCGTGTCAAGTTTATTGCTATCGTTTTCTGCATGTCAAGTATATGTTCCTATGACCATGAGATCATGCAACTCACTGACACCGGAGGAATACCTTGTGTGTACCAAACGTCGCAACATAACTGGGTGACTATAAAGGTGCTCTACAGGTATCTCCAAGGGTGTCTGTTGAGTTGGCATGGATCAAGACTGGGATTTGTCACTCGTATGACGGAGAGGTATCTCTGGGCCCTCTCGGTAATACAACATCACAAGAAGCTTGTAAGCAATGTGACTAAGGAGTTAGTCACGGTATCTTGTATTACGGAACGAGTAAAGAGACTTGCCGGTAACGAGATTGAACTAGGTATGGAGATACCGGCGATCGAATCTCGGGCAAGTAACATGCCGATAGACAAAGGGAACTACATACGGGATTAGCTGAATCCTTGACATCGAGGTTCGACCGATAAGATCTTCATAGAATATGTGGGAACCAATATAGACATCCAGGTCTCGCTATTGGTTATTGACCGTAGAGGTGTCTCGGTCATGTCTGCATAGTTCTCGAACCCGCAGGGTGTACACACTTAACGTTTGGTGACGATATAAGTATAGTTGAGTCATTATGGTGGTTACCGAAGGTTGTTCAGAGTCCCGGATGAGATCCCGGACGTGACGAGGAACTCCGGAATGGTTCGGAGTTGAAGATTGATATATTGGCCGAAGGGTATTGGAGTCCGGAATTGTTCCGTGGGTACCGGGTGATGATCAGCATGACCGAAAGGGGTTTCGGGGGGCCCCGGCAAGTGTTGGGGGGCCTCATGGGCCAAGGGGAGGGGGCACACCAGCTCACTAAGGGGTTGTGCGCCCCCCTCACCCCATCCCATGTTGCCAGAAGAGGTGGGGGCGCCTCCCTAGGGTTTTGCCTCCACCTGGCTTGGGGGCCAAGTCTCCTAGGGGGAGGGCCAAAACCCATCTAGGGTTTCCCATCCCTTGTGGCCGCCCCCCCCCCCCCCCCAGATGGGATCTAGGGCGCCCCCTCCTCCTCCCTTCCCCTTATATATAGAGAGGTAGAGAGAGGGCAGTGCAACCTTGAGCACATCTCCACGCCACGGTGCTGCCCTTCCTCTCCCTCGTAGCCCTCTTTCTCTCCGTAGTGCTTAGCGAAGCTTTGCTGAGATTCCACCACCACCACCGCCATCACACCATCGTGCTACCGGAGGACTCGAGCTACTACTTCACCACTGCTCGCTGGATCGAGGACGTGAAGGCGTCATCAAGCCGTACGTATGTTGAACGCGGAGGTGCCGTCCGTTCGTCACTTGGATCGGAGTTCGCGGGACGGATCGTGATTGGATCGCGAAGACGTTCGACTACATCAACTGCATTTCTTAATGCTTCCACTTAGCAATCTACAAGGGTATGCAGATCAATCTCTCCTCTCATAGATGGTCATCTCCTATATTGGATCTTGGTGAGCGTAGAAAATTTTTTGTTTCCCATGCAACGTTCCCCAACATATTAATCATGCATAAAAGAGTTCAGAGAAAACTCAAATAATATTCGTGGATAATCTGATCATAAACTCACAATTCATCGGATCCCAACAAACACACCGCAATAAAGAATTACATCAGATAGAACTCCAAGAACATCAAGAAGAACATTGTTTGAAGAACATCGAGAGAGAAGAAGCCATCTAGCTACTAACTATGGAACCGTAGGCCTGTGGTAAACTACTCACACATCATCGGAAGGGCAGCAAGGTTGATGTAGAGCCCCTCCGTGATTAATCCCCCCTCCGATGGAGTGCCGGCGGAGGCCTCCAGATGGGATCTCACAAGAACAGAAACTTGCAGCGGCGGATAAAGTATTTCAAGGTCCTCTCTGATCTGAGGGGAATATTTGGGTATTTATAGAGGCAAAATTAGGTCAAGATGCTCTGTGAGGGGCCCACAAGCTTGTTGGGCGCACCCTACAAGCTTGTCGCTTCCTCGTGGGTCTTCTGGTCTTCCCCCGAACCTTCTAGGGTCTCTTTTGGTCCAGAAAAAAATTATCCAAAGTTTTTTCTTCATCTGGATTCCGTTTGATATTGATCTTATGAAAAGTCAAAAACAGGCGGAAAACAACAACTGGCACTGGGCACTAAGTTAATAGGTTTGTCCCAAAAAATGATATAAAGTTACTTGTAAATGAATATAAGACATCCAAATTGATACTATAATAGCATGGAACTATCAAAAATTATAGATACGTTGGAGACGTATCACGGTGCATGCCGGTTTGGCCATGGAGTAGGCACAGACGCACTACGACGCCGCCATGGCAGATGAGGAACAGCCTGCGCCGGATCCTATGTTGGCATTCCCGCAAGCGTATTAGGAGCAGAGGTACAACCTGCTCCTCCTCGAGCAGCACTAGCTGCCGAAGGGCCATATCTGCAGCAAGCGCGCAAGCGAGGAGACCGTGGCCGCCATGGCCGCGGTGAACCCGAACTTCATTGCGGAGCAGCTGGCGCTCTACGAGGCAGCGCGTGCTCAATGCGCCACTCACAACGCAGTGTCGATGCATGCGGACGCGGACGCGGCTGCACAAGAGCTGGCAACGTAGGCGGTCGAGGACAAGAACGTCGCGAGGTTCGCGTCATAAGCCCCGCCGTCCGACTTTCGGGGACGCATGTGGCAAGTGAACATTGCCGTACCGGTCCACGTCCATCATCGACCTCATGTCCACCGGCACCGGCGGTGGACCTGTCCCAGACTCCTTCAAGGATGAGTAGGGTTTGGGAGGAAGCAGGGCATTGTGTCCCAAGTGGGCCGGTCCGTCTCCCATGTTCTACTCTTCCTCGTTAGAGCAACTCCAATGCGCCAACCCATTTCGTTGACGCATGTCTGTTTGGGTCGCCGCGGACAGAAAAGTTGGGCCAATGCGCCGACCCAAATGGACGCGCGTCCGCTTTTTATCCGCCTGCCGACCCATTTCCGGCCCAAATTTGAGCCTCATTTGCATTGGCGCAGACACGAAACAGATGCGCGCGACGCGCGCCTACTCCTTCCCCTGGCCCACCAGTCAGTTGCACAGCGACAACCATTTCCCTTCAATTTCCCAAAACCCTCCCGCCCGCTCGCGCTCCCAGCCATGGATGACGACGCACCGACCCTCGATGTCGCCGCCGGCCTCGCCTCCCTCTCCTTGTCCGGCGTCACCTCCGTCGCCTCCGCGAAAGGCAATCCCCGCGTGCCCCACAAGACCGCAACGCCGCCCAAGAAGAAGAAGAAGCTAACGCCCAAGGAGCGGGCCGTGCAATCGGCGAAGAGGAAGGGCCGGACGCATGCGATGGACGCAAGGGATGAAGCGGCGGCCGATGCCGCCCTCTCCGCCGCCACACAGCAAGAGGAAACCAACACCTGAATAGCCGCGGCAACGAGGGAGGCCCTGATCTACCTATGGTTGAACCTTGGCTAGCACGGGCTCGTCAGCGCCGCCGTGCCCACGGCCAGCACGGGCTCGTCGGCGTTTCCTCGAATGGTGCTGCTAGAGTCGCCGCGCACGTCTGCCACACAGCCGATTCCCGACTTCCACGTCTATCCGCAAGCCCCTCGCTTCTCCAGGGAATTCTCGCCGGAGGTGAGCGTGGTGGCGCCGTCCACACCCGCGCTCGCGCCCGTGGCCATCGACCTCAACGCCACACCCATGGCCGGTTCATCATCCTCGTGAGGAGCGAGGAAACGCCCGCGGGAGATGCCAGCTGACATGCTCTTCGGCGCACGCAACCTGTTCGACAGAATGCCGGCGGCCGGCGACGACAAAACAGCCAACCATTTCATCGTTGAGAACATCATCTTCGAAGGTGGTGCGGCGGCCGCTGCATCCGCTGGCGGTGCCGCCACGACTGCCTACAATCCCGAGGAGACCCAAAGCCCAGACGGCCGAGCGCCATTCATGCCGTCGACCTATGATCAAGCTGGCATGGAGGACGCGTTCATGCAAGATCAGGTCGGCATGGGCAGCTTCCCGCTCGAACACGAGTTCCCGGAGGACTAAGGCCTTGAGGAAGAGGATGCAATTGACATCGAGAGGGAGCCTTTGTTCGAGGACGAGCTCGTCAACCAAGCTGTCGCGAAGCCGAAGCGCAAAAGCAAGCGGACGAAGGCATACACACCATCTGAGGACAAGCTCCTTTGTGAGCGTTGGAGCGACATTGGGCAAGACCCCAAGGTCGGCGCCAAACAAAAGGCATCAACCTTTTGGATTCGTGTTCATCGCGAGTACCGTGAACAAAAGAAGTTTGCTCCGTACCTAATGCAAAGCAAGTGTGGGTGGCTGTCCCTCTCGAAGCGATGGAGGGTGATACAGCAAGAGTGCAACAAGTTTTGTGCCACCCTTGAGACCATCAAGGCACGCCCGGTGAGCGGCATCGGCATGCAAGATATGGTATACATGTGCCCCTCTTCGTATCCGTTTCCGTTTTCGTTTATGCTTGCATGTCCATTTGCCCGTATGCTTGCATGCTATTCATTTGTAGGCATTCCAAGCTTTGGAGGCATTCAAGGCCCAACATGAGGTCAAGTCCTTCAACCTCTCCCATTATTGGATGGTCATCAAGGGGGAGAAGATGTTCAAGGCGCAATATGCCGCCCTCATGGCGCGTGGGGGGAAGGAAGCCGTGGAGGAGCTTGGGGAGGGCGAAAATCCATGGCCGCGGGGGAAGACCAACTCCAAGAAGGAGGACAAGCGCGATGCGGCGTTGATTGCCTTGCTTGCAACCGTGAAGGGCATGATGAGCAAGAAGGACACAAGAGAGGAGAAGCGCTGACAAAACAAGGAAGAGCAAATGAATGCCTTCATGGAGATCCAAAGGAGGAGACCTGACCTCGAGGCGGAGAAGCAAGCCAAGATGCTTGCGATGGAAGCGGAGAAGCAAGCCAAGATGCTCGAGATCGAGGCCGCCAATGCCAAGAGCAAGGCAAAAGAAGTGGTGCTCGCTAGCATGATGACAGCGGTGGAGATCATGAAGGTGGACCTGAACACCGTGTCGCCGAGGAAGAGGTCATGGTTCGAGAAGATGCAGACCGACATGCTCAAGTTCAACGACGAGTGATCTATGGCGGAGAGCGCCATCCTTTTTTTGTATGCCGGCAAGTGTGCTGGAATGACCACGACCGAGATGACGTGGTCGAATTCCAACCCCTTTTTGTGTGCTAGCATGTGTGCCGGCCAGTGGCAAGTGCGCCAACATAAACTGTGTGGTGGGTTTTTTGTTGGCTCTCATTGTATGTCGGCCGCTGGCATGGCGCCGGCATGAACTTTGCGCAATGACATGGCTGCTGGCATGATCTATGGCGGCGGGCCTTTTACAATTTATGTGTGGACATGAAATGGGTCGCGCGCGTTGGGTGCACGGCCGACCCAAAACAAAAATAGGGCGGACGCCGAGCGGGCCGCCGACTTAAACGGACAAAAAGCGGACAAAGCGCGCATCCGTTTGGCTCGGCGCGTTGGAGTTGCTCTTAGAGACCGCACCTTCACTTTGCGGGTCTTAAACCCCGCCGCCATTCATAAAGACGGCAGATGAAGGACGTGGTCGTCGATGTGGAATACAAAGAAAGTGAACGACGGGCGCCACCGTAGGAGAGCTTTAGGGTCCGGTCATTTTTTATCCTAAATGTTCGAAATGTAATGAATTTAATCCGATTTATATGAATATTCATCGTGTTTGCATGCATTTCATTCGGTTAGTTGAAACATTTGGACGGATGCCGGACCAAATTCGTTCGTGAGAAACGTATCCAAATTACCAAATATTCCGATGGCCCTGGCTGGCAAGGTCACGTCCTTCAGTAACGGTCGAGTAGCTCGCCCCACGTCGAATTTTATGCAGCCTTGTGTCGGAGAGGTCCGACATGAACGTGGCACGTCGCCTCTTGCAGATCTGATCGGCGCTGCAAAATCTGCAGGCGGCACTATCTACCGGTTATATAATTCGCACAGAGAAATGATTATTCAGATCTTTGCCAGGAGCTTACAGTACCTTTGACGTCGAAATCTTACATGGCCACATTAGTAATTCTCGAAAAGAATAACTTACCCTGTGATTCGTGCAATCATGCATTAATCTTGGGCATCCTATGATGTGCTGATTTTGATATTCTCTGCTTCGTCAATGACCCAGCTTGCATGCATGCACCAGCTTAATTATTCATCAACTCGAAATAAACAAGGAGGAAGGAATCAAACACTATTAGAGCCGAGGATCCAATGAGCAGCGGCGCACAGCTACTTAACTTGGATCCGAGGGCGCAGGGGTTCTGAGTACTGTCATCAGCATACACAAATACCAGTGTGTCAAGTGCCAAGAAAGGTTTGAAGGACGAAACAGCTCCGTGAAATCACTTCAGAGAGGTCCGGTCCTGTCCTCGTCTTCCGGGTGAAAACCCAGATTTAGTTTGTTGGATCGGATGGCGGCGACGTTTTCTTGACGCCGTGTATCCTTCTTGGAGGCGTCATTTTTGAAGACGAGGTCCGGTTGGCGCTTGTGACTTTCGTTTTTTCCGGTGGGATGCCGAGGCGGTGGATGCCGGAGCGGCGGCTCCGGACGATGGATGTACGCCGAGGTGGCGGCCTCGGACGGCAATGCAGTTGCGGCCCAATGGGGTAGGGACGTGGCTTTGCATGGCATGGGTGGCGACCTGGTGCTGCAAGGGTAGCGAGTTCGTCGGCTCGGTCGGCGCGATCTGAGTGGTTGGTCTGGCTGGAAGTCGGGGCGGCGGCCTCGGATGTTTGGCGCAGCGTTCGTGGTCTGCGGGCGGTCGTCTCGTGTAGCAAGGGCTACAAGGCGACCAGGCCGTGCGGCGCTATGGCTCGCGAGCGGGCGGGGGATGTCGGAGCGGCGGCTCCGGAGCCAGGATGTGTGTGTTTTGTTGCGATTGTGGCCTTGGGTCGAGTGGTCGATGAGGCTTCGTTGCTTGTGCGGTTTTCGGCTTAGTTTTCCTCATAAACCGGGCCATTTTGTTAGGTTTTTCGATCCGGTTTTCCTTATAAACTGGATCAATTCTCTTCTTCTATAATGCAATGCCAGAGCTCCTGGCCCTCTGACGAGGTTTCGTCAAAAAAAAAATCACTTCAGAGAGAATAATGTACGTTCCACCTTGCCAATAATCGGGTCCAGAAATAATGGTCGAGCTCGCATGACATCCCATTCTCCGGTCACAGTATCATTCCGCAATCTGTGCACGTATATTTTAAGTGAAAACCTCCAAATGAACGAGCTAGTAGCTCCTCCCATCTGCTAAAGCTAAACGGAGCAATGATTGTTACAGGCACAAAGGAAAGGCTGGAATTCAAGACTTTGTGCGATCATCTCTGATTGCGACGGGCGGCAACAGACAGTGTGATTAAGCTAGCTACTAATATGCTGCCTAAGGGGTTTGGAACTTGGAATAAAGCCATGCACTTGTTACCAACAATCATGCACAGCTAGCTAGCTGTTCCAAGCTGCCGGATATTTCCGCTGTTCTCGCCTGTACATTTTCTTCTCCGTCAGAAGAGTCCCAACACGGCACACTAGTGTCGTGTGCATTTAGATAAGCTGTTGTTGGTGGCAATAGCCAGAGACTTCGCTGGTAACGGACACCAACCTTAACAGCACATGACAACCTTCCTTCGTTCGTTCATGTGTGCATCAATCAAGAGGCAGAATAAATTGTGACCTCCACTACTACTTGAAAACCGGCTGAATTATGTCGGCCCCCATGACACATGGGTATGCCTCCAACGCATGCTAGCGTGTCTACGTGGTGTGCCGGCCATGAACGCGGCAGCGGCCGATCAAACCACATGATTCGTATCAGCACCACTGGATGGATTCCATGCGTTTTTCCTCGCCCAGCCTGCGCGCCGCCGGCAATTACGCTCTGTCTGTCGCTGTCCCGGACAGCGCCATTACGTGAGAGCAAACGTACGGTTGTGTCTTCTGTTGTAACAGGCTATTTGACATTTTGGACTACATAAATCAAGTGGATGTGGGATGCAAAAATTCGGGTGAAAATTACTGTTCGCATGACGACTTTCATCGTCCAATCGTGACCGAAGATAGCACGAGGAAAAGATTATGGTTTGTTTCCACTCCCATCTTCTCCCGTCCTCTATCCTTGTGTGATTATATGGAAATGTGGAATCAGTTCATTATCTTTTCTTTGGCGGTGGCCTAGGGTGTCATTGGCGCTTTACTATATGTTCCTCTCGTGTATGTAACCCCTTTTAACAGTTTTTTGCTTGTATGCGAACAAGGGCATGTACAATAGTTGATAAGATAATTTTATCTTAAGTCTTGCATGTAATTTAGAGAAGACAAAATAAAATGTCTACAATGGGTCATCTCTTAGTCTTATCTTCAATAACTAGCTATTTCTAAAAACGTGATGAGACATATTATGCTAAGAGATCATCTCTTTTCTTCTCTTAAATAAGAGAAGACAAGCATTTTCATATGAGTTCTCTCTCCTCCACCTCATTATTTATCCTACGTCGCACTCTTAAGATAGCACCATTGTACATGTCCTAATGGTCATTTCTGATACTAGCGCGGAAAACTGTTAGGTCATGTACACCCCAACAAAGCAATATAGGTTTAACATAAGACTACCGGGCTGCAAGCCAGGTTAGCAATCTCATACCTTGAAATTGATATATGCAACCATACATCATGGGTTTAACTTAAGACTGCGAGAGATTTTTACCGTTTTGTCGTATCTTTGCCTAATCACCTTTTTTTACGGAAAGGCGTGAGTGAGCAAATCGTACTCAACGTTCATGAGGGGGAATAATACACCGAGGCCATGGGAAGGGTTTTGAAGGTGATTGAATGGATTTGCGGATGATTGAATCTCGTATACAAGTCAAAATCCCCATCGATCCCCTCAAAATCAAGAGAGGTTTAAACGAACAAGGCGTAACGCATAGTCTTCCGCACTTGGACCGACGGGGGTGAAACCAGATAGGATTCAGTCGCATAATGTGCAAACCATATATGCTATTTTATATTGGTGTTTATTCGAAAGGACGATGCGTAGCGTATGGACATGGATTCGAATACCAGGATATGTCTGATTTAGGTGTGGTCGACGAATCGAACTCGGAATTGAGATGGACATATACCACATATATATGAGAGAAATATATACATGCTTCAAACTAAAGTTATACAAGAAATTTGAAAATATTAATACTTAAATTGTTTAAGCACGCACAATGTTGGAAAAATTAGCAATTGTTCGATATTTAATCCATTACTAAATCATGTTGAGGGCAATTGCAATATTAATCTTGTATTGATATGTAAACATGCAGACGCGATCTGATCTAGATAACGGCTAGGGTTGCCAATTAATGACTCGCAATTAATTGTCAATTAATAATCTGTTTTCGACTGGCAAACATAAACCGCACACATGACATATGTCTGAGCACGCGAGGAGAGACGGTCGGCGCAGAAGGAGAGCGCGGGAACCACTTCTCTTCTGAAGCTCCAACAACATGTGAAATGCAAACCATCATAAGGAGGTCTTAGAGCATCTCCAATAGAAGATGTAGATGCAAAAAACAACTAACTTTTGTATCTTCAAGGCCTAAAAACCCCCCTCCAACAGATGATGTGCAAAAAATATTACATCTCCGCCTCCCGAGATGTAAAATACAACACCTCGCGATACAAATATACATCTCCACCTACAGGAGATGTAAAAATCGCGGCCGTGCGCCAACTGCCAACCGCTCTTCCGTTCCCTTCCCTTCCTCCTCTGTCCACCCGCCGCACAGATGTCGCCATCCCCACTGCCGATGCCTGCCCGTCAGGGTGAAAGTGGTAAGGATAATTTCCGTCCGAAACCGTTTCCGAATCCGTTTTTATAGGATACGGTAAGAGATTTTTCACATCCGACAACAATCCGATCTGAATCCGAGTCCGATTGATAGGATACGGTATAGGATATGGTATTGCTAATATACGATGCATTAGGATAATCCGTTTTTTCTTGCCGGATAATCCGACCTTTTAATTTTCGAATCCGATTTATGGGTGAATTTGTAAGTATTAAATAGCAATACATGAATGTTATCTTTACTTATGAGACGAGACATATGTTTATTAGTGATTTATTTGACTTATTTTAATACCATCTAGTGCTTTATGTGTTCTTAACGTGTATAAGTATTAAAATTTGCTCATTGTTTATGTTTACTTTTAGTTTGAAGCATTTATATCTTCCTCGTATATGAATATGGTAAATGACCGTTTCCGATCCGACGCCGTTCCGTTACCGTACCGTATCCGAATCCGCATAATCCGCTATTCGAATCCGCATAATCCGGTATTCGAATCCGCATCCGTTCCGCTTCCGAATCCGAAAATAAATATGAAATAGGATATGGTATAAGGATTATCCGTCCGAATCCGATCCGGTTTCACCCTTACCTGCCCGCGCCACCCCCGCTGCCCCACCGCCGCTACTCTGCCTCGAATCGCCGCTGCTCTGCCGCCCCGACTCGCGCTGCCGCCGCCCCGATTCGCCGCTCCTCCGCCCCTCCGACGATCCTCCGCCGCCCCTCCGCCGCTCCTCGTCCTCTCTCTCCGCCTCGAATCGCGCCGTGCCGCACCGCACCCATGAGCTTGCCGGCAATGGCCTTGTTGCCATCATTGCTAGAGCTCGCGTTTGCCGCGTCCGAGCACGCACTTGAACTCCTAGACTTCCCAGGAGCCCGTAGCGCCCTTCATCCGGCCTCCCGTGCCCTGCAGCCTCGCGCCCGAGCAAGCTGTGCTCCGGCCACCGCTTCGAGCTCGCTCCCCTCGACTTTCGGCCACCCCACTCCTCTCGTTTGCCCAAAAGGATGCGCCTCGCTCCCAGCTATCCGTAGAGCCAAACACCGCTGCAAACCATCGCCCGTAGATCAAACCCGAGTCACTCCGCTGTGCTTGGTGGTCGCCGGCGGCATAACTAGTTTACATCTCCATTTGCATCATCTATTGGAGTTGCACTTTTACATCACCAATTTACATCTTCTATTCGAGTTGCCTCTTTTTTGGAGATGTAAATGTTTTACATCTCCAAATTTGCATCTTCTATTGGAGATGCTCTTAGTTTTGTTCCCTCATGAGGTGATACTAAACTTCCCACACTATCATGACACCTCAAATGGGACTTTGAGATTTTTCAGGAATTATTTCTTTTGTGGGCCCAAGGCCCATCTATAATGCAATACATAAAACACTATAAAGACAATAAATAATCCACATAAATTACTAACAAGCATATGCCCAATTCATTGGCAAGGATAACATCATGTACTGCTTGTTAATACTTAAAGTTTACCAATGAATTGGATAACCATATTTAATAGGTCGGATTATCCAACCAGAAAAATAGATTATTCTATTTCATTTAATATCAGCAATACCATATCATAAACCTTAAAGTATCAACGAGACACAAATTTAGACTGGAATGTGCTCAAATGTCAAATGATTCTTACCACATTCACACCAGCAGAATTGAAAATGGTTTTGTAGAAAACTTTTACCCTTACACCCGCATCAAGGGGGCATAGTTTTTTTTCTTGCCCTGTATATTTATGTTTGAGTTTTTTTTTCCTTTTTCTATTTTCCTTTTTTATGCCGCTTTTACATACTCATATTTTTTTAATTAGGATTTTATTTTTCCTAAACTTTCCATTCTCTTTGTTCCTCTTTCTTTATTTTTTGAGCTTTTAAGTATTTCATCGAAGCATACATATTTTGTGTTATTTTTACCACAAATATACAAGATATACGTTTTGTTGGCCGATCGATATATTTCTTGTTACATTAGTTTTTATTGTTTTGATGAGAAGCAAAAGGTTGACCATAGTATGTCTGCCATGTTTAGCTGAGTAAGGTGAACATTTTTACATACTAACATTTTAATTCATATGAACATTTTCATCTGTGTTAGAACATAAATAAAAAATTCAATCCATGGGAATTTCACAAGTTTAATGTATACTTTATCGGAAATGCTATCTCGCGAGCGATCGCCAGGGAACCAATACTGGTGAACGCCCTTCCCGCCGTTTGTCTAGCGGCAGCTGATCGGTTGCCAGGTCAGCTCTCTGGAGTCGTTTACTATCCCACCTCTCCTGGCAAATGGTCCATTTTTTATTTCTTCAAAGAAAACATGTTTTTTTAGGGGACAAAGAAACCGCATGTGGGGACTCAAACTTGTGCCCTCCTACACGAGCACCATACCCACTTACCACTTGGGTTGAAGTGGGTTTTGTGAAACACTTACGCTCAAACACCTTTTGCGTATTTGAGTTATTTCATTTTTTAAATTCATTTTCATTGAAAAAAAACAAGAATCCCAATAATAATATTTTTTTAAAGAATATGAATCCTATTTTTTCAAGGTTTTTTTTCTTTCTAAACTTGCCATGTGCATTATTATTATAGGTAGCATGGCAAATTCTTTTTCTATTAAAAACCATGATAATTTTTTGTCTTCCAAAACATGGCATTTTTTACTTTCTCACATGGTAGTTTTATTATCAAGAGCATTCCATTTTAATAATTTATAACATGTCATTTTATTAATAAGAGGACGACGGTTTTATTATCAAGAGCATGGCATTTTAATAGTCGATAACATAGCAGTTTTATTTCTACGTAAGAGGATGGTATCAATAATCAATAAGATGGCATTTTTATTAATAAAAGGATGGTAGTTTTACTTTTTAACAACATTGCATTTTATTATCAATAGCACATTAGTTTTATTATTAAGAGCATGGCATTGTAATAGTCAATAATATGCCTTTTTTTAGAAGATGACATGTTTCTTATTAAGAGGCTGGCATTTTTAGTTTTTTATGGCATGGGAAATTGTTTCTTTTTTTTAATGTGAATGGAAAATTGTTTCTTGACCATAGCAATTCCCGTTTGTGATTTTTTTTCTGTTTTTGGAAACAAAAATATATAATCTAATTAGGGCTTATCCAGATAAAACATTTTTTGATGGGAGTTTTTAAAGTTTACGAAAATTTATTTTTTTCAAACGATCTTATTTTTGTTTTTTCATACTCATTGTAAAGTTATAAATTAAAGAAACGACAGTTTTATAAAGTAGCAAGATTTGTTTTCCATATTTCATGGCAATTAGGGTCTTTTATGGCCTTTTTTAAACAAAAAAGTTAACTGGGCCTATGGCCCAGAGTAATCGAATGCGTGGAGGGTATCCCACCCCAATAAATGGCCAAAACGTTACAGTCTCCCCCCCCCCCGGGAAATATCAAGTACTTCGATCCTTAGGGTACTCCCCATGCTCCAACTTCAAATAAATTAATTTTTAATGTTTCAAAAATTCAGGAAAAAAATGAATGTTTACAAGGAATGTAACTACAACTCCTAAAAATTTCAGGTCCAAACTCTAAATGCACATTGAGAAACAAAAATGTGAAATCTAGTATAAATAGTGTCATAAAAAGACAAAAGTAGCATTTGACACTATTTACATCTAAATTTGTCTTTTTTGTTTCTCACCGTACATTTCGAGTTTGGACCTGAAACTTTTATGTGGTGTAGTTACATTCCTCGTGAACATTCACAATTTTTTTTCAGAATTTTTGATATATTTGAAATTGATGTTTTAGACTTGGAGCATAGGGAGCACCCCAAGGATGGGAGCACCTAATATTTCCCCCTCCCCCCCCCCCCCCCCTAACACCCCCGAGCGAACAAAATAGTATGTTGGACACAATCCCCTAGTTGACGGATGCCAAATATTAGGGCCCTCCAACTCATATTGGCTTTCCTGACCTACCGTGTTAATGGGCCATTTAGGCCTAATTCATGTCGCTCTTTCCTCGGCTCACATTCACTTTTCTCACCTACCATGAGAGAATGTGCTTCCAGGACATAGGGTTGGAGGGCGACGACAACGGCCATCAGAGATTTCCTCAGTCCCCTCGCCTCAAGTTTTTATCCTAGCGCTGAGAGGTATAGACATCGGATCTAAGTGTTTTGTAGTCCTCATAAGCCTCTTCCTAGTGGTGATTTTTGTGAAAACATTTATTCTTTCTACCATGGTTGTGCCATGTAGATAGATATGTTTGTGTTGTTAGAACTTCTTTTATTTGAGTCTAGAATCTATGTTATTGTGTCATGTTGCTTTTGTTGGTTTGATTCTATGTAGAGATGGAATTTTTCCTCGACAATATGGTGAGGATCTTGTGGTTTCACGGCACACACTTCAAGGGTTTATCCCGGCCCAACTCTACTAATCGTTTCAGATTTCTCATATTTTTGGATGGGCGATTCAAGGGGCCTGCGTAAACCTTTATCGGTAATCAAGTTCGTGTGGGTGAACGAGTGGTCATATCGCTGCTCTGGACAATTGTGGTTTCTTTACTAAAGTCTTGGAAGAAATTTTGTCTTGTGAAGATTGATACCACTGAGAAGATGCCTTTAAGGAATTTTATATAACTCTTGGTCGTACTAGTTACTATGTAGTTTCTTGCATCTTGGATCCAAAGCATTGGACCTGTAATGATTACGAGCATGAATAAAGTTACAGTTACAGGTGCTTCTAAACAAGCATTGGCTTTCCTCGTGGGACCACCTCCAATGTCCATTACGGTTACCGTCGCTACCCTACTCCATGTTTTCCTGCCTTCCACCATTTGCGACTGGTGTCACTGTCGTCCTGCCTCACTATCCCGTTTTCCCTACCTACTTGCCACCTCCGCTAGTCCTCCCCGGTTATGCCTCTACTACCCTCCCTCATTCGCGGCTGCAACGAGCACCCCACACCTGTGCGCCCCCATCTCCGCTCATCTCGCCTCGTTGTCAATGTTGACACAACAACCAAATGAGTCATCACCGACTCTAATTAGTCTTCACATCCACTCCGTCGTTGACTGTGCGACCAACTGCATCATTTGAGCTTGGCTTGGCTAGCCAGAATTTGCTATTAGGCACCTAAGGCACCAAATACTAGACAACCAACACACGGCGCACACTTCCATCCGAGTGCTAGTTCCCTAAGTGGGTTGGCACAAGTAGGTTTTCTTTCACTTGTTTTGGCAACCACCTCGAAGGTTCTATTAGGTTTGTTGATTAGTTTCTTCTCTAATTTTTCTTTTCGTGTGTTTAGGAGTTTTTGTACTTGGTTTTCCTTTTAAAAAATATAGGGCTCACTAGAGCTCGTCCTCCAAAGTGACTTTTTGGTGTTCTCTGCGGTTTTCTTTGGTTTATGTCTTCTTATGTTTTTTTATTTTCTTCATTTTTACTGTTTTCTTCAATGTTTCTACTTTTACAACTTTTTCTTTTTTTCTTGGATTTTTGGCTGTTTTCCCCTGCTTACTTCATTTTTCTCTGCTTTCAACCGCTTTGCATCAATTTTCTTCTTTTTTCTCGGCCTTCTTTGTTTCGTTTCCATTTTCAACGTTTTTCTTTGTTTTGTAATATTTGTTTCTTAGTCGGGTTTCATTGTTCCTACTCTTATCCATTGATTTTCTTTGGTTTCTATTTTTATGATATGCGCTCCCCTAAGAGCATCTCCAACGGTTGACAAAATAGTTGGTGATGTACAAAATCAATACAGGATAGAAGAGAGAGAAAAAATCATCACCCCGACAATTGTTGATTTAGCAAATGATGTAAAAGTGGTGCCCAAAAAATCCCGCCCTCCTCTTCTCGGCCGCCATTCTCCTCTCCACAGTTTTGATACATATTGAAACAAAACATGATATGATTAAGCTTTACAAAATAACAACACACATAATCAAAGAACATATGAAATTTCAAGTTCAAATCTACTAATCAAATTCAAATTCAAACCATAAGCATTGTGCATGACAAACTCAAACGTAAGTGCATATATGAATACATAGCCCTCTCAAATATCATTGTCCCAATCGCTTGCTTCCTCTTCATCATTTGCTGCCTCTTCATAGCTTGCTTCCTCTTCGTCGTTTGTTGCCTCTTCATGGCTTGCTTGCACTCCATCGCCGCCATTGGCACCGTTGCTTTCATTGCCATCCATGACACCATTCACACTATCACCCACGGCTCCCATGGCATCATCCACGGCTCCCATGGCATCATCCATCCCCCCATGCGCTACATAGCATCCATGAATCCTCCCGTACAAAACCCTCTCATCATGTAGTCTCACACAGACCTTGCCGCTAATACTTGAACGCGACACATCTCAATGTATGCTCCTACCTTCACATCATTTACCCATGTCCATCGTCATGAGTTTTTGCCCATTTTCCATGCTCTTGATTCTTTTTTCCATCACTTGCTTATTCTCCTCCATCTCGCCCATCTTCTCCTTGGTTGTCGCCCTCCTCTCCTCGACCACCTTCTCCTCTCCTTGACCTCCCTCCACTCCGCACTTCTTGGGCCTTTGTGTTCTTCCTTTCTTCACACCTCTTCTCTTATTATCACGGTGGCTTCCAATGATTCCTTGACATTTGTATCACCCCTTGTTAAAGTTCTCCTTGTCATTCTCTCTTCCATCGGGCCTCTTCATAGGAGCAACTGAGCTGGGAAGGGAGCTTATTTTTCCTTCATCGGCACTTGATGCATCATCGTCACCATCACCAACTTGTGTTGCATCTCCACCCGAGCTCTTCCTCTTGTGAATTTTTTTGTTATACTCATGGTTCTTCCATTTCTCCTCACTTCAAGCTCTGAATAACAATGTAGCAAAGTGAATTGTTTGCCTTCTTCTTTGTGTCCTTTTTCCCTCCTCGCCCTTTGTATAGTTCTTGAGCAATTTTGACCTTCATACCACAAGTGAGAGAAGAAGCTAGCAATTAACCCGTACAAGAGATGAAGAGCTTACTTTTGATGGATGCCACTAGTGTTGTGTGCAATGAAGTACCCATGGATATGATCCCAATTTGTTGACATTGGTTGCTCAACGCCGACAACTAGATCAAAACTAATTTCTTCCAAGCTTCACATAACAATTTGTCTATTTGGGTAGTGTAGTTTCTACTTCTTCCCTTTGGAGTTGCTTTAGGAAAAAAATCTTCTCTTCCATGTCTGAAAACGAACAGCTCTATCACTACGTGATTTGATTTATGGGTATTGTTCTTTTTAAATTGTTCATTTCTCACCTGAAAGTTTTAGACAAATCACATTTGCCCTTGGTAGCATTTGCATCCCGCCAGCTTCACGCACACCTCACGTCGATCGGTCGGTCCATTTGGCTCGGAGATGGGGTGAACGGTTGAGACAGAGTTCCTATTTGGCGCCTTTAGCGCCAAAACCGAGGGTGCATCTATATGTCTCTTGGAGGGAGGCAGAAGGTCACCTCTCATCCAACGAACATGTATTGGGATGGTAGGTGCTTTGCTCCATTTGCGTAGGCCGGCATTCAGTTTGCATAGGCTAGCTTCGCTCTGTTCGCTTTTCTTCTTCTTTTCTTCTTTCCGTTAGGTTCATTCCTTTTGTTCTATAGTACATAACTTCCCCCACCCTAAAAACCATATAATTCACATATATTTTAGAGACACATGAAACCCTAATTTATTTGTAATGTTCATGTATGCATCTTCAGTAAAGCTGTCCGTACTTCTTTTAATATCCTACAAAAATCAACGTGTATTTTACAAAAAAATATCGCATATCAAAAAGTGTTCACCCTGTATTTAACAAATGTTCAAATAGTAGTGTTCACAAATTTAAAAGAATGTTCATTGAGTATTTAGAAACTGATCATCATGGATTAGAAAACTATTCCTCATCATTTTCAAAACTACTCACTATGTATTAAAAAAAATTGTATCAAGGTTTTTCACATTTTTTAAAATGTTTATACCATTTGAAAGAAAATCATGACATTTTAAAAATGTTCAGACATTTTAAAATATACAAAAGATATTTAATAAAAATTCTGATGCAATGTTGAAATTTGTTCGCATAATTTTGAAAATATGTTCATACCATATAATAAATCATAGCACCAAAAAATGTTCATTAACTTTTTGAATAATGTTCGAAGTGTATTAAAAAAATCTTCAATGTGGGTTCACTATAAAAGAGTTCGGTATGTATTAAAAAAAATTTGGTATGTATTTGAAAAATAGGAAAAAGAAGAAAAGTAAAAATAAAAACCACAAAACCCCATAAAAGTAGTAATGAAAAACAGAGAAAAATGAGAAAAGAAAAAGGTCAGAATTTTCCCAAAACCGGACACAAGGTTCACTATTGGTCCAGCCCATCAAAGGGAATAATGTAGGTGAACAATTCTTCTTTCTCGCAATAAGCGAGACATATCACTGGGGCCAAACTGACTGTATAACGCTCCCTCGTTTCTCCGTGTGACGCAACCCAATAGTGTGACCTCCCTTGCGCGACCGCTTGCTCGCTCCCTCACCAGGTCCGCTTGTTTTTTCATTCACTTTTACTGCTCCCCGCTCTACTCATTTCCGGACAAAACCATCAACTCTCTTTTATAGATTAAAAAATCATTCATTGAAAATTTAATAAATTCATGGATGTTTTCAAAAAAAATACTTTTAAAAAAATTGTAGTTTGAAAAATTGTTCATCAATTTTTAAAAATGTTAATAAATATTAAAAAATGTTCAAGGATTTTATAAAATGTTTAAAATTTAAAAATTGTCATAAAAGTTTGAATGGAACCAAAATAGTATGTTTGATATGTCAAAAAATTCTGAAAAAAATCAACATGTTCATATGGATGTATATTACACACGTGCAAAGTTTGTGCTGAAGTAAGTAACCATGGAGTTACACAAAAATGACAAATCGTGATTTTGGAAAGATTAACAGTGCATGTATTGTTCATCATTCAAAAATAATCATTTTTTTCATTTTTATAGCTCACACGTTTACTTGTTTCATCACCAAACTTTACACATGTGTGATATACATCCATATGATCATGCAGATTTTTTTAAGATTTGTTTTGAAACTTTAAATGTGATTTTTTTATCTATTTAAAATAAAGTCCTCTAATGCACCTGGGATCCTGAAATCCATTCTCTAGTGAACGCAGCCAACCATTGAGGGAGCGAGCGCGTACAAAAAAAAGGCTAAAAATGTACGTCGACCAAAAAGCTTCAGGCGAGAGGAGAGCCACTGTCACATTAAGCGAGATATAGTTCTCATGCTCTTAGGGTGCCTATCCTGGACTCCACTGGACCAGTGCTTGCACTTTCAATGGGCTTTAGCCAATTGCTATCACAGGCTTGGACCTGAACTCAGTAGCGGCGAGAAGTGAATCCGTAGTTGAGGGGTAACCAGAGCAGCGGTGTTTAATTGTATCTTTAATTTTGAAGGTCGTGCGGTCAATGTTGACGCACATAGTTTAGCTAGATTTTCTTTTTATTTAGCTCCGGGTCGTTATGTCTGGTTTGGCCAACCACATGACCCAAATTGTATCCCACTGTTTGTGGACTTTGATTAATAAAGTTCGGCCTTACCCCTAAAAAAAAAGAAAAAAGATGAGTGTTAACAACTGCTCAAAAAAAAAGTTGAGTGTTAACAATGCACTTCACCTCTTTAGTCTATTCACCAATTGCGAACTTGCAATCAAACAGAACAACGAACACAGCAAACAGAATGTACAAATGACACATGACGGCTGATCAGATCAGTTCAGGCAAGCAGGTGGTCGTGCAACCAGCTCTTCATCATGGCAAACGCGTCCTCGGCGTCGCCGTCGTCCTCCAGCGACTCCGGCCGGTGCGCGAACCCGTGGCCCCTGCCGGCGTACACGGCCGCCTTGGCGCCCCTCGCGCGCCTCTCCAGCTCCCGCACTGTCTCCACAGGGCACAGCGGGTCGCCGTCGCCGCACACAAACAGCACCGGCGCCTTGATCTGTGCCCCGAGCGACGCGTCCATCCGGGACCCGTAGAAGCAGACGCCCGCTCTGAAGCAGGCGGCGTCGGCGTCGCGCGCCAGCGTCTCCACGAGGCGGCCGCCCCCGTAGCAGAACCCGACCACGCCCAGCTTCTTGGACGGTGCCGCCGCCAAGAAGTCGTCCACCAGCCATTTCCTGCACGTGTCGATGTCGCCCGCCACCCTCTCCGGAGCCTGCCCGGCAAGCCACGCCTGGAACCCGTCCACTGGCAGGCTCTTCTTCCACGGGTTCCCGCGGAACAAGTCCGGCACCAGAACACTGCATACATTCGTGTATCCATCGATCAAGCATGATGAGGTGACAAATGCAGAGCAACTGACAGAAGTGATTGGACCGGAGAAGGGGGGAGGTTGGTTGGTTTACTTGTAGCCGTGGCATGCGATGCGGTAGGCGAAGTCCCGGGTGGCGGAGTCCTCGAAGCCGAAGATGTCGGAGAGGAAGAGGACGCAGGTGCCGTTGTTGTTCTTGACGGCCTCGAGGAGGTAGGCGCGGACGCTCTCGTCGTCGCCCTGCCCGATGACGAGGTCCGTGCCCCTCACCAGCTCGCACGCCTCGTCGTCGTCCACGGTGCTGCTCGCCACTTCGGCCTGGCTGCAGCGCGGCCCCTGGAGCCGGCGGCTCCGGGGATGGGTGACAGTGCAGCGCCATCTTTGCAAGGGAACTGAAATTGTTACGTCGTCAGAACGCGGAGAACGCTGGCTTGAGTACGTGCATCTGAAATTTCCCCAATATAGAGTGTACTGAAGCAGAGTGTCCAATTAAACACACAGAATAGCGTACCCCCGATATCCAGATTAAGAGAATTTTATCGACCAGTCCCCAATTTTTCGTGATCAGACCTCACAGTCAATTCAGGCCGAAATGGGTTTCTAGGCATCAAAGAGTGCAAGTGGATAACACAGGGACGGAAACGAACACGTACTTACAGAGGACGGCGAGCGTGTGGACCGCGAGCTGGTCGCCGGCGTAAGCGAGCAGCAGGCGGCGCTGCGCTCGCGCCGCGGCGAAGCGCGGGGGAGCGACGGGTGCACTGCGGCTGCGGCTGCGGCCGCCGTGGCCGCCATCGGGTGCTGCGTCCGAGCAGCTCCGGAGTCTGGAAGCGAGCGCGGCAGATAGCCTGCTGTGCTTGCCAGTGCCAGCCACCACACAGGCTCGGGTGTGGATATTTTTCGTCCTGACACGTGGGGTTTCCGTGTATGACGTCCAGACGAATGGACAGAAGTTGCGTTTTGGGCGATGTAGGTCGTGAGTCGTGACCGTGTACGGTCTTGCTGCAGCTGTGGATATGGTTTATTATCTCCGCGGCCCGCGCTATACTGCGGAATGAGAGCAACTAATAATCAGCGAATACTCTTTCGACCCTGTAAGGGTCATTTTGACTGAGCTGGGAGCCCGTCAAGTGTCATGTTCTGGACGCTCCTTTTAGATTTTATTTTATTAATTTTTTTGTACATATTTTCGGCTTTTAAATGATCTTTGTTTCTGTTTTCTTGGCTTTCCGCTTGTCCCTTGTTTTTTTTTATATTTTAGACAAAAAAACTTTGAAAAAAATTGCGTAGAAAACGTGTTTTCTTTTTTACTTTTCTTTCACGAGAAGTACGGATTTAATTTTCGTAGAGACAAGGTTTTGCTTACGCGAGAGGCGTAATCGTGCCTCTCATAAAAAGAAAGAAAAATATATGTTTTTTTTTCTTCATGAGAGGCACGGATTTACTTCTCATGGATGAACATATTTTCTTCCGCAAGAGGCATATTTGTGCCTCTCGGAAAAGGAAAAAAACACGTTTAATTTCTTTTCGCGAGAGGCACGGAATTACTTCTCGTGAAGATACGGATTTCTTTCCGCGTGAGGCAGTCGTGCCTCTCGAAAAAAGGAAAGAACGCATTTTTTTCCTATTGTGAGAGGCATTAATTTACTTTTTGTGGAGTCACGAGTTTGCTTCCGCGAGAGGCATAGTCATGTCTCTCGAAAAATGAAAAAATACACATTTTTTCCCCGTGAAGGGCACGGACATTTCGTGGAGGCACAGATTAGCTTCCGTGAGGCACAATTGTGCCTCTTCGGAAAGGGTAAAAAACGTGCTCTCGGTTTTTTTTTTTCGTCTGCTTTTTCATGAAAAAAATGTTTGACAAAACCTATCAACATGAAATCTACTTTTGAAGATCTCGATGCGGGAAATCCAATAGTGAAAAGGATTCGAGATTTGAACACACGGTAAACGTTTTGAATAAGCGAATCTACGAAAGAAGAAAAAAATTCTCAGGTTACAACAAGTTATGCATTGCATACGCGTCATTTGTCGCATCATACAAAGATAAAAGTGATCTTTGCAAAAAGTACTTAGTCGGCACAGAAGTGACCGAGCTGGGTGGCCCATTTAACGCCAGGAGAATTGGTCCGTGTTCCGTTTGTCGCCAACCTTTTAGAAGGTTCCTTAAAGGCTGATCCTTGTTTTTTTATCTTTTCTTTTTTCTGTTCTTTCTTTAACCGGTTTTCTTTTGTTTATTTTTCAGTTTTTCAAAAAAGTTCACACAAAAAAAAACAGATAGTTTCAAGAATTGTTCAGAATTTCAAAAACAGCTTGTACTCCCTCTATACACTAATAAAAGAGCGTTTAGATCACTACTTTAGTTATCTAAACACTCTTATATTAGCTTACAGAGGGAGTATTTTTTTTAATAAAGTTGGTATTTTAAAATAATGTTTGTGCTTTCAAAATTGTTTGGAATTTCAAAAAAATGTTCTTGATTTAAATACAATGGTTATTTTCAAAACAAATGCTTGCACTATCCAACATTGTTTGGAATTTCAGGATTTTTTTACAAAAATTAACAAATTTATGTAAATACTTTGGAAAATTCGAAATATGTTTGGAAATTTCAAGTTTTATTTAATAAATTTCCAATTTACTTCAGAATTTTCAAAAATATAAGAAATTTCTAATTTTATTTAGAAATTTCAAAATGCATTTGGAAATCAGTCAATGTTTGGCAATTTCAAAAAATCTTTGGAATTTCAAAAAATGATCAGAGATTTCAAATTTTGTTCAGATATTTGATAATATTTGCAAAATTCTGAATTCCTTTGAAAGTTTCAAAAAAAATGGAAATTTAAATTTTCTTTTAGAATTTTGAAAATGTTTGTCGAGCCCTCGCCGTGTTTCGACCACCGCCATGGCTGCCGTCGTCCCCTACATCCAACCATCTCAGCCTCGAGCCCAATCGAGCACCGGCATCATTGTTATCCTCGCCAGTGGGGCCAGTGGGCGTCGACGCCTCTCGCTCTCTCTCTTTCTCTCACTCCGCCCCCCGCCCCCACTACCGTCAACGTCCCGCACCCGAAGCGATACGCGGAGGAGCCGTATTTTAGATATACGCCTTCGACGTGGCCTGTTCTAGGATTTTCTGTTAAATCAAATAGATTCAATTCAAACTCATCTTTGACCAAACTTTGTCCACTCATAACTTCTAAACTACAAGTCCAAATGACGTGATTCTTTTTGCCGCATTTTCTTATGAAAGTGTCTTTCTAGAAAATACACTGTAGCTTTGGATTTATGTGATATTTACAAATGGTTTTCAAATATATATTTTTGGAGAAAGAACATGATGGTGAAGATCTAGAGTACCTTGACTCTCACCTTCACCAAGGCAAGCCACGCTACCATTGCTTGCTGACTTGTTGAAGTCATAGTCCATGCGCATTTTAGTGCATATTTGCATTAAGTTCATTATGCTATTATGATTATATTTTGCTATATGTGCGTGTATATGTTTCTGTCATTCCATGATGAATATTTTGCTTGGGTAGTAGCATGAATGCAGGATCACATCAACAATGTTAATAAAAGAATCACCACATGAGCATTGGAGTGATATAGTATGAATATGGTTGCTTTAATATGGTTATGTAGTTTTGCTCATTATGGAATTAAATACTATACATGACTTGGATCAAGCATATATTCAATAAAGAATTAACCACATGAGCATTGGAGTGATATAGTATGAATATGGTTGCTTTAATATGGTTACGTAGTTTTGCTCATTATGGAATTAAATACTATACATGACTTGGATCAAGCATATATTCAATAAAGAAGAACTTGTTCAAGTAACCCTCCATTGGCTTAGTCTAGTGATGGTGTCATCGAGTCAAACATTCCACATGTGCAGCCACATTTGCCTGATGTGGGAAGTACTTAACTTAGTCTATGCACATGCTCTTATTGGTTTCACCATCTTAGGAAGAATTAGACATGTGTGCTACCTTGGCCCGGTAACCGACGTCTAATTCTGAGAACCTGGGAATGGTATGGTTCACGCGTTATAAATAAAGTAATCCCAAGAGGGGGGCAATGTGAGACCACAAAAGTGGTAGAGCCTATGGTAGGCAATGATGCCCGGGATTCCTCCTCTGGGTCATTACCCCAAGGGGTATATCGGTGACACGGTAAGGGTAGTGTGCAGAGTGTATAAATCTATTCCAATAGTCGAGTCCAGGGTAATGGGCATAGTTCATACTAGGTCACACCACTGGCCAATGCCAATGATTAAGACACATGAAGTTGCCATCGTGGCTAAGCTCAAAGATTTGTGTGGATCCCGAATGTGATCTGGTGATAAAAGATATGGATCACGATGTGACGCCCCCGACTCAATCGTACACTAATCATACACGCAAACGTGTATGATCAAGCACAGGGACTCACGGGAAGATATCACAACACAACTCTAACACAATTAAAACGGAGGTCCACAATATTACAGACCAGGGATCCGAAGATCCGAATACATAAGTCAGTCATACAAATATTATCTGAGTACAGACATAGTTAGACAAGTTTTGCCTTAAAAAGGCTAGCACAAATAGCGACACTAGATCGAAAGGCGTTGGCCTCCTGCCTGGGAGCCTCCGATCCTACTCCTGGTCAGCTGGCTCGATCCAGTAGTAAGTGCCCTCTGGACCCTCCTGGTAGTAAGCTCCGGTGGTGGCATCTGGCTCCTGGACTCCATCGTCTGATGTATCACCAAGGTGGGGTATGGGGAAAAGAGAAAGTAAAGCAACCGTGAGTACTCATCCGAAGTACTCAGCAAGCAAGGATCTATACTACATATGCAACATTATCAATGGAGAAAGGCTGTATAAGTGGACTGGGCTGCAGAAATGCCAGAATAGAGAGAAGGCCTAGTCCTATCGAAGACTAGCATCTTCAAACATCTTCACAAGGCCATCATCTTGCAGCAGTAGAAGAGAGTAGAATAGCATTTTATTTAGCAAACATGTTGAAGTACAGCTTAAAGATCCTTCCTCAACTCCCAAGCGAGAAAGCGACCCCGAAGCTTCAATTAAGTAACAAGTATCCAGTTTAAGTAGTAGATCGGGATACACAAACTGAGAGTCCTTTACCGTAGGACCGGCTATCGATAGAAGATTCATCCCTGCAGGGGTGCACTACTGTTACCCAACACGCTCGATCAACTCTGGCCGGACACACTTGCTGGGTAATGCCCGTCCTCGGAAGATCAACACGAAGCAGCGCCCTACCTAGGCTCGGCAGAGAGGTCAGCACGCGCGGACTAACCTATGCACCCGGAGGTCTTGGGCCATCGCCCTGGGCACCCTGCGCGTTGCGAGACTGGCCGGGGTGCAGGCGCGACACTGAGCTCGTCAGTGAAGTATCCAGCCCAATCCCGACAATCAGCCCGCACGGTGAATCGTGACGTCAGACGAGCTTTCGGGAGAAACGTACATCGCAGAGGGTCCCATAACCATTATCCCGTGTGGTGGTAGTGCGTATAGGGCACGCCGACCCACTCAGATCACACACCCAAATCCAATAGGCTCAATTAGTATCATGCGGAGACAATTAGAATCTCTGATGCTCCGCCACAATAGCACACTCGAGTGCCCTTCCAGCACACCCGACATCATATAGCCCCAGCGGGTACCCACCAGGGTGAACCCGCCTGTAACAAAGGTCAAGTAATCGTGTGGTTATAACATCAAGGGGAAAACCCGAGGAATCACCCTCGGCGGATTCCACTCGACGAAATCATGAGGGTGAACGTATGAGGTATCACCCTCGAGGTTCACACTGAGGGTTGCACGACAGAGTCGTATCGGAAGTGGAGAAGGAGGAATCACCCTCGATGACCACGATCGAATAGCTACACTGCAGAGTATTCATCGGGAGTGCGTTATGAGGTATCACCCTCGGCACTCGATAGTAACTAAGCAGAGTCGTACAACTAAGGGGGTGTGAAGTGAGGTGTCGATCTCTGGTCGACGATCACGTTGATCGGGTCGTCGATGATCAAGCAGGGGCAACAAGGATAAGGTGGTGGGGTCACTGATGGTTCACTACCAACCTATACTAAACAGTTTATCATAGGCAGGTAAGGTAGCAATGAACAGGTTACAACAGCAGGCTATGCATCAGAATAGGAGCATACATTAACAGTAGCAAAATCTAATGCAAGCAGGAGAATAGAATGGGCGATATCTGGATGCTCAAGGGGGGGGGGCCTTGCCGGGTTGCTCTAGCAAGAGAGAGGGGTCGTCGACGGGCTGCTCGTCGGTAGTGTAGTCGTACCCGGGTGCAGCGTCGTCGGTCTCAGCGTCTATCGAGAGAGAAGGAGGGGGAGAGAAACAATAAATTCACGGCAATAATGCAAACAATATGTATGCCATGCCTAAATGATATGCCGGGGTGTTCTACTGCCTAACTAAATGATTTAGTTAATTTAGGAATTTATTTGGATTTATTAAATCAATGTGGGGCACTATTCATTTACTGAAAACGGTCTAAAAGTTCAATGTTTATATAGCTAGAGGCATCTGACGGGAATACGGAGGGTGTATTCGGGTTCGTATCGGAATTCTGAGCAAGTTTCATGTATAAAGTATTTTCATCGGAGTTACGGATTATTTAATATGATTTTCTAAAGTTTTTATTAATTTCTGGAATTTAATTATTTATTTAAATTAACATTATCCGAAACAGTAGTTGATGACATCAGCATGACCTCATGCTGACGTCAGCAGTCATCTGACACGCGGGTCCCACCTGTCATAGACTGGCTAGCTAATCAGGGTTTAATTAACTTAACTAGTGATTAGGTTAATCTAATTAGGATTAATTAAGCTAATTAATTACTGTTTAATTAATTAATTATTAGTTTTAATAATTTTTATTTTATTTATCTTTTCTTTTTTATTTCTTATTTTCTAAATTCGTTTCTGGCGTGGGCCCCATGTGTCTGTGGCCCAGAGGGGCCTTGCGGGTCGGGGCGCTAGCGGGCGACGGGCGCGCGCGCGCGGGCAGCGGCAGGGGCGAGCAGGCGCTGGTGCGCGAAGGCGCGCGCGGGCGCGAGGCTGGCGGAGCAGAGCAGCAGCGGCATCGGGGTGGCTACGGTGGCGCGACGGCGAGCGGGAGCGCGGCGCGGACCAGCGGCTGCGGCGAGCGACGCAGCAGCGAGCAGCAAGCGGGGCCGCAGTGGACGGGGGTAGCGGTGGCCGCGAATTAGCGGGGAAGCGGGGCGCGCGAGGGGGGGGTTGTGGGCGCGGCGACGAGGCGAGCCGTCGCGGCTGTGGCGGCGCGGGCGCGCGCGTTGGCGGCGCGAGCTGCAGCAAGCCGAAGCAGCAGCGCAGCGCGCGGGAAGGAGGAGCAGGGCGCGACGCACGCAAGGCCGGAGCGCCGCTAGCCGGCGGTGACCAAGGGGAAAGGAGGAGGCCGGAGCCTCACCGGCGTTGTAGATGACCGGGCGGCGAGGCGTGATGGAGCGGCGTGGGGAGGAGGTGACGACGACGACGGCGACGGTTGTCTGCTCCGGCGAGGTGGTGGTGGCGACAGGGTGATGGGCGAGCGAGCGCGGGCCTCGGGGCGTCCAGATCGGGGGGGGAACGAGGGGGGGGGGGAAGTATCGGTGGGGATTATGGGTTCGGCCTGGGGGAGGCCATATAGGGGGGGAGAAGCTGGGCCGGCCTGGTGGCCGTGGCCCAGTTGGGCCGGGGGGAATTTTCTCCTTTTTATTTTTTTTCTGTTTTGTTTTCTTTTGTCCTTTTCTTTTTATTTATTCATAACTCCTGTTTAGTAAATAGTTAGGCCTCAAATTGAATTTTGTAAAACATGGGAATTGTTCCCATAAATACTAGGCATCCTTTACCACTACCAAAAATTGGTTTGGAGTTAACTTGAGTTCGCACAAATTTTTATAATAATTAAAATGCATTAATCCTTGTTGTTTTGGTAATGTTAGTGCCACCTAATTAATTTATTAATTGTTGGTTTCAATTTTAGAATAGTCTCTACAATATTTGCTATTTACTGAACATTTTAGTTTCTATGTTGGATAACTTTTATTTTCCACTTTCATTTAAATTTGAATTGGAGTTAGGAGTTGAAATGCAAGATGATGCTAATGATGATTATGCACTGTTAAACATGCTGACTTGTCATTATCAAAAGTGATTACTGTGGCTAATGACATGGGGTGTTACAATTCTCCTCATCTATCAAGAATTCTCGTCCCGAGAATTAAGAGGAAGACTGAAAGAAAGTGGGGTATTCTTCGCGAAGACGATCCTCGCGTTCCCAAGTGGCCTCATCTTCAGAATGATTTGACCACTGAACCTTGAGGAATTTGATTGACTTTTGACGAGTCCGACGTTCAGCTTCATCAAGAATACGGATGGGATATTCTGGATAAGACAAATCTTCCCGTAATTCAAGCACTTCGTGATCCACAGCTCGAATAGGATCCTTGAAGCAGCGACGGAGTTGGGATAGATGAAAAACATCATGCACTTGAGAAAGATTTGGCGGCAACTGCAACTGATATGCCACTTCACCTCGACGGGCACGGAACGGGCCAATGTAGCGAGGAGCTAACTTGCCTTTGATTCCGAACCTATGAGTGCCTTTCAACGGAGTAACGCGGAGGTAAGCTTGCTCGCCAGGTTGATAGACCATTTCCTGGTGCTTTCGGTCATAGTTGCTCTTCTGACGAGACTGAGCAGTTTTCAAATGTTCACGGACAATGCGGACTTGTTCTTCCGCTTGCTGAATAATGTCCGGTCCGACGAGTGAGCGTTCCCCAGTTTCTGACCAATTCAGAGGGGTTCGACACTTACGACCGTATAGAACTTCAAACAGTGCCATCTTCAGACTAGCCTGATAGCTATTGTTGTAAGAGAATTCGGCATACGGGAGAGATTCCTCCCATTTCTTACCGAAGGAGATGACGCATGCTCGAAGCATATCTTCGAGCACTTGATTAACTCGTTCAACTTGACCCTGTGACTGAGGGTGAAAAGCGGTACTGAACGACAGATGTGTTCCCATAGCTTCTTGGAAACTATTCCAGAATCTGGAGGTGAAGAGGCTGCCACGATCAGAACTGATCTCCAACGGAACACCGTGGAGTGACACAATTCGGGAAACATACAAGTCTGCTAACTGGCTAGCAGTGATTGTCTCCTTAACTGGCAGAAAGTGAGCAACCTTAGAGAATCGGTCAATGACGACAAAAATAGCATCATGACCCTTCTGAGATTTGGGAAAACCAGTAATGAAATCCATTTGGACCTTGTCCCATTTCCATTCAGGAATTGCAAGGGGTTGCAGAGTTCCAGCGGGCCTTTGATGTTGAGCTTTAATGCGACGGCAAACGTCACACTCAGAAACATAACGAGCAATATCTCGCTTCATATTAGGCCACCAGTATCTCTGACAAATGTCACGGTACATCTTTGTGCTACCAGGATGAATTGACAGAAGAGTGTCATGAGCTTCCATCATAACGTGTTCTCTCTCATCTTTGAACTTAGGTACGAAGAGACGGTGTTGGAAAAATAGGATCCCATCATTATCAAGATGGAACTCCGACGGTTTTCCTTTTTCAAGGTATCGCTTGATCCTTTCAACTTCAGAGTCATACCGTTGCATAGTCTTGATGCTGTGTTCTAAATCTGGTTCGACAACGAGGGTATTGAGATAACCCTGTGGAACAATATGGAGATTCAATTTGCGAAGCTCTTCATAAAGAAGAGGTTGTGATTCCTGAACCACATGGTTGCTGCAATAAGCCTTACGGCTCAAAGCATCGGCCATTACATTTGCCTTGCCAGGGGTGTATGAGATATTCATATCATAATCGGCAATTGTCTCGAGCCATCTTTGTTGACGAAGGTTCAGATCTGGTTGAGTATATAAATACTTCAAACTTTGATGATCCGTATATATCTCGCAACGGTTACCGAGAAGGTAATGTCGCCATAGCTTCAGGGCATAAATAACCGCAGAAAGTTCGAGATCGTGCACTGGGTAATTTTCTTCATGAGGACGCAATTGTCGGGAGGCATAAGCAATCACTTTGCGTTCTTGCATTAGGATACAGCCTAATCCTTGACGGGAGGCATCACAGTATATCACGAAATCCTTTTGGGAATCCGGGGGTGCTAATACTGGGGCAGATGTCAATTTATCTTTTAGTGTCTGAAAGCTTTCTTGACATTTTTCTGTCCACTCAAATTTAACACCTTTGTGAAGCAGATTTGTCAATGGTTTTGCAATCTTGGAAAAGTTCTCAACGAATCGACGGCAATAACTAGCAAGTCCGAGAAAACTTCTGACTTGCTTAACATTCTTCGGGGGAGTCCAGTCAAGAATAGCCTGAACTCGTTCGGGGTTAACAGCAATTCCATCCTTGGAAATCACATGTCCAAGGTAAGTTACTTCAGAAAGCCAAAATTCACATTTGGAATACTTGGCATACAACTGGTGTTCTCGAAGCCTTTCTAGTACCAAACGGAGGTGTTCAGCATGTTCTTTTCTATTCTTAGAATATATCAGGATATCATCCAAATAAACCACGACGAATTTGTCGAGGTAATCCATGAATATATAATTCATCAGACGGGAGAAAGTTGCTGGAGCATTCGTTAGGCCAAATGACATGACGGTGTATTCATAGGAGCCATATCAAGTGACGAATGCAGTCTTGGGAATATCCTCTTCACGGACACGGATCTGGTGATAACCCAACCTCAAGTCGAGTTTAGAGAACACCGATGATCCAGCGAGTTGATCATAAAGATCATTGATCCGGGGCAGTGGGTATTTATTCTGGATTGTGGCTTGGTTAATGGGCCGATAATCCTGAACCAAACGGTTAGTTCCGTCCTTCTTCTTAACGAAGAGTGAAGGTGCTCCCCAAGCAGAGGAACTGGGGCGGATGAAACCACTCTTAAGTGACTTGTCGATTTCTTCCTTAAGCTCGAGTAGATGATGCGGAGGCATCTTATAAGGTCGCTTGGCAATAGGGACGGTGCCAGGCTTCAAGTCAATGACAAACTCGACAGCTCTAGCCGGGGGTATTCCTGGAAGTTCTTCTGGAAAGACGTCTGGAAAATCTCGAACGACAGGAACGTTCTCGATCCCTTCCAGAGGTGAGGCGTTCAAAGCATTCAGAACATATATCTGAGCTTCGGCGTCCCGAGTAATGCGGGCGGTATAGTTCACTATCTCATCGGTGGGGTGAAGAAGTTGGACGACTTTAGTGGCACAATTGATCGAAGCAATGTGAGCTTTCAACCAATCCATTCCAAGAATGAGGTCTATGGTGGAAGACTTCAGGACGATGGGCGATGCAAGGAATTCCAACCCTTTAATTTCGACGGTAACGTCAGGTGCTATCACGTCAGCATGACAGTGACCTCCGGGAGTTTTAATGACTAACGGAGTATGCATTTTCTCATATCGAATGCCATGCATAAATGCAAATTTTCCAGAGATGAATGAATGTGATGCTCCTGAATCAAATAAAACAGTAGCAGGTACTGAGTTAACAAGAAGGGTACCCATAACAGTAGCAGGTTGATCCTGGACTTCTTCAATGTCAATGTTGTAGGCGTGTCCACGACCATGTGCAGCAGACCCGGTATTATAGTTGCGGGTCTGATTGTTGCCACGACCATTGCCACGGCCAACACGAGGAAAGGCTAACTGATTCTGATTTTGGCGGCAGTCTTTAGCCTGGTGACCTGGTTTGCGGCACTTGAAGCACAGTCCATCTTCAGGACGAAGATGAGCATTGTTTTGAATAGCTTGAGCTTTTGGCTGCCTCAGTGGTGGAGGAGGCAGACGTGGTGCAGCATAGTTGTTCTTTGGCGCAGAGGCATTGGAACGGATCGCATTGTTGGGAATCCAAACTCGACGCTTCTGTGTTGAGCCCAAAGATGAGCCAGCATCACGATAGCGCTTCTGCGAGTCCTTGTATTCCATCTGAGCGGTCTCAACAAGAATAGCCTTGTTCGTCATAGTTGAAAAGTCATTGAAGTCTTGAGCAGCAAGTGCAAGCTTGAGGTCGGGGTGTAGTCCATTACGGAACTTCTCTTGTCTACGAGCATCTGTGGCGATGTCTTCTTCAGCATAGCGGGAGAGATCAAGAAATTCCCGCTGATAAGCTTCGACTGTCTTGTTGCCCTGAGTGAGGTTACGGAACTGGGTCTTCATGCGTTCCATAATTGCCTGAGGGATGTAACGTGTACGGAAAGCAGCCTGGAACTCATACCAGGTGATGACCCACCATTGTGCTGCGGGTCCCTTTAAGAAAAAGGCCGCGAAGTTGACGAAGTTGGCAGGGGCGACATTAGCTGACTCCATCTCGTGAGTGATGTCGCGGAGCCAGTCATCAGCATCCAGTGGCTTGTCAGAGTTGCGGAACTGAGTTGGGTTGAGTCGCATAAACTCTGTCAAAGTTATGGTTGTTCTGATGCGGAAACTGAGCCATGATTCCAGTCATGAACTGGCGGTTAAGCTCAAACTGTTGCATCATGGCTGCCATATAGTCTGGCGGTGGTGGGTGTTCAGGGGTACCACGACCACGACCACCTGGTCTAACCATCCTGCTAAGTATCAACAGGGGGTAGTTTAGTAAAAGCAATTGCAAGCGTTTGGTGACAAACATGATGTAACTCGACAACAATTTAAGTAGTGTAACAGATACATAACAGTAGTCAATTAAGACATACAGATCCATACACAGAGTCAGGTACATGCGGACAGCATAACGGCGCAAATTCAAAAGCTAGACATACTAGGCGGCGCGCAGGCACGCGGTAAGGAAGTACACAACAAGACATAGCAAAGGCTACATCAACGTCGGAGAAAACCACTGAAACGGGGTAACTGCAAGTGCGGACGACGAATGTTCGTCGCGGAAGGATCCTGCGCTCCATGTGCACTCTGATGCAGAATCCGGTCTCGAGCTGTAAGAAGAGGTCCACGTGCAGGTGTATGACCTCCAACAGCAGGCCAATCAATACCAGCATACATCTGAGTCCTGCGCGGGTAAAGGATGTGCTCAGGATGTATCCCTGCGCGAACAGCGGGTAGCAACTGCGTCATAGCATCGTAGGGACGTGCTCGAGTGGCAACCAACTCGACGGCAAGAGCCCAAACAGTGCGATCCAGAGCCTGAGTGCACTGAATCAGAACGCGCGGGTCATAGCGACGAGGCTCGTACGGGGCATAGATAGCTGTGTCGTATCCAGTAGCATCTCCAGCAAGGGCATACAAAATGTATCGGAACTCAGAGTCATCCAAGATATCGATGAACTGTCCTCGGAGACGTGCGACAGCAGAGTAGGCGGCATCATGGACTGCCATCTCAATCGTCATGCCGATACCGTGGAAAAGGTGTAGCTCGATGTCTGAGTCATTTTGCTGATCATAGATACGAACGTCAGCATGGTACTGCTCCTGATTGAACTCGTGGTAATCCTCGTAAACCAAGTACTCAGGGTACCAACGGTAGCCAAGTCTGGTCATGAGAGCGATCAGGACAGCTGGAAACCCAGGGGCATCACGAGCCCAAGTGCGAAGCACAATCTGTGTCGTAGGACGTGGTGGAAACAAACGGTCCATCTGAAACAGAGGAAATTCAGATTTGTCAAATGACAATGAGAAGTTTAACACAACTCGGAGAGAAAGGTTAAACAAAACAATGGAAAGGAAAATGATTATCAGACTAATCAGATCAATGACAGGGAAATCGCACAGATATCCAGCTCCCCGGGTAGACGGAATTTACGAGATCCTAAGTGTCGGCGTTAGTAAAATTTATTTGACCGACGAGGAATAAAAGATCCTAATACCACCCAGTTGGCGACGTGTGCCCGTAAACCACACAGCCAAGTTAGTAAATTAGTTTTTCGATGTCTAGACTCAACTTCGGCCAAGGAATTGGAAGGGGGCTTCCTACAGGCAGTCGGCTCTGATACCAACTTGTGACGCCCCCGACTCAATCGTACACTAATCATACACGCAAACGTGTACGATCAAGCACAGGGACTAATGGGAAGATATCACAACACAACTCTAACACAATTAAAACGAAGGTCCACAATATTACAGACCAGGGATCCGAAGATCCGAATACATAAGTCAGTCATACAAATATTATCTGAGTACAGACATAGTTAGACAAGTTTTGCCTTAAGAAGGCTAGCACAAACAGCGACACTAGATCGAAAGGCGTTGGCCTCCTGCCTGGGAGCCTCCGATCCTACTCCTGGTCAGCTGGCTCGATCCAGTAGTAAGTGCCCTCTGGACCCTCCTGGTAGTAAGCTCCGGTGGTGGCATCTGGCTCCTGGACTCCATCGTCTGATGTATCACCAAGGTGGGGTATGGGGAAAAGAGAAAGTAAAGCAACCGTGAGTACTCATCTGAAGTACTCAGCAAGCAAGGATCTATACTACATATGCAACATTATCAATGGAGAAAGGCTGTATAAGTGGACTGGGCTGCAGAAATGCCAGAATAGAGAGAAGGCCTAGTCCTATCGAAGACTAGCATCTTCAAACATCTTCACAAGGCCATCATCTTGCAGCAGTAGAAGAGAGTAGAATAGCATTTTATTTAGCAAACATGTTGAAGTACAGCTTAAAGATCCTTCCTCGACTCCCAAGCGAGAAAGCGATCCCGAAGCTTCAATTAAGTAACAAGTATCCAGTTTAAGTAGTAGATCGGGATACACAAACTGAGCGTCCTTTACCGTAGGACCGGCTATCGATAGAAGATTCATCCCTGCAGGGGTGCACTACTGTTACCCAACACGCTCGATCAACTCTGGCCGGACACACTTGCTGGGTAATGCCCGTCCTTGGAAGATCAACACGAAGCAGCGCCCTACCTAGGCTCGGTAGAGAGGTCAGCACGCCGGACTAACCTATGCACCCAGAGGTCTTGGGCCATCGCCCTGGGCACCCTGCGCGTTGCGAGACTGGCCGGGGTGCAGGCGCGACACTGAGCTCGTCAGTGAAGTATCCAGCCCAATCCCGACAATCAGCCCGCACGGTGAATCGTGACGTCAAACGTGCTTTCGGGAGAAACGTTCATCGCAGAGGGTCCCATAACCATTATCCCGCTTGGTGGTAGTGCGTATAGGGCACGTCGACCCACTCAGATCACACACCCAAATCCAATAGGCTCAATTAGTATCACGCGGAGACAATCAGAATCTCTGATGCTCCGCCACAATAGCACACTCGAGTGCCCTTCCGGCACACCCGACATCATATATCCCCAGCGGGTTCCCACCAGGGTGGACCCACCTGTAACAAAGGTCAAGTAATCATGTGGTCATAACATCAAGGGGAAAACCCGAGGAATCACCCTCGACGGATTCCACTCGACGAAATCATCAGGGTGAACGTATGAGGTATCACCCTCGAGGTTCACACTGAGGGTTGCACGACAGAGTCGTATCGGAAGTGGAGAAGGAGGAATCACCCTCGATGACCATGATCGAACAGCTACACTACAGAGTATTCATCGGGAGTGCGTTACGAGGTATCACCCTCGGCACTCGATAGTAACTAAGCAGAGTCGTACAACTAAGGGGGTGTGAAGTGAGGTGTCGATCTCTGGTCGACGATCACGTTGATCGGGTCGTCGATGATCAAGCAGGGGCAACAAGGATAAGGTGGTGGGGTCACTGATGGTTCACTACCAACCTATACTAAACAGTTTATCATAGGCAGGTAAGGTAGCAATGAACAGGTTACAACAGCAGGCTATGCATCAGAATAGGAGCATACATTAACAGTAGCAAAATCTAATGCAAGCAGGAGAATAGAATGGGCGATATCTGGATGCTCAAGGGGGGGGGGGGCTTGCCTGGTTGCTCTGGCAAGAGAGAGGGTTCGTCGACGGGCTGCTCGTCGGTAGTGTAGTCGTACCCGGGTGCAGCGTCGTCGGTCTCAGCGTCTATCGAGAGAGAAGGAGGGGGAGAGAAACAATAAATTCACGGCAATAATGCAAACAATATGTATGACATGCCTAAATGATATGCCGGAGTGTTCTACTGCCTAACTAAATGATTTAGTTAATTTAGGAATTTATGTGGATTTATTTAATCAATGTGGGGCACTATTCATTTACTGAAAATGGTCTAAAAGTTCAATGTTTATATAGCTAGAGGCATCTGACGGGAATACGGAGGGCGTATTTGGGTTCGTATCGGAATTCTGAGCAAGTTTCATGTATAAAGTATTTTCATCGGAGTTACGGATTATTTAATATTATTTTCTAAAGTTTTTATTAATTTCTGGAATTTAATTATTTATTTAAATTAACATTATCCGAAACAGTAGTTGATGACATCAGCATGACCTCATGCTGACGTCCGCAGTCATCTGACACGCGGGTCCCACCTGTCATAGACTGGCTAGCTAATCAGGGTTTAATTAACTTAACTAGTGATTAGGGTAATCTAATTAGGATTAATTAAGCTAATTAATTACTGTTTTAATTAATTAATTATTTGTTTTAATAATTTTTATTTTATTTATCTTTTCTTTTTTTATTTCTTATTTTCTAAATTCGTTTCTGGCGTGGGCCCCATGTGTCTGTTGTGACGCCCCCGGCCCGATCGCACGCTAATCATACACGCAAATGCACACGATCAAGCCTAAGGACTCACGGGAAGATATCACAACACAACTCTAAAACATAAATAAAGTCATACAAGCTTTATATTACAAGCCAGGGGCCTCGAGGGCTCGAATACATAAGCTTGCGAACAAGCGTCAGCGGAAGCATCAGATATCTGAGTACAGATATGAAATAGAAACAGAAAGGCCTTTAGAAAGGCGGGGCAAAATAAAACACTACGATCGAAAGGCGAAGGCCTCCTGCCTGGGACCCTCCGATCCTACTCCTGGTCGTCAATCAACTCATAGTAGTATCCATCCTCTGGGTAGTAGTAGCGATCGTCGGCGAGGATAGCTGTCTCAGGGGCTCCGTCATCTTGTTACGACAAACTGATATGGGGAGAAAAAGGAAAACAAAGCAACCGTGAGTACTCAGAAGTACTCAGCAAGCAAGGATCTACACTACATATGCAACATTTTCAAGGGGAGGCTGTATATGTGGACTGGGCTGCAGAAATGCCAGAATAGAGAGAAGGCCTAGTCCTATCGAAGACTAGCATCTTCAGCGGTCTTGCAGCAGTAGAAGAGAGTAGAACAATACCATATAATGTAGCAGTAATAATATCAACCTCACCCAGAGATCCTTTCTCGACTCCCTGCGAGAAAGCAATCCCAGAGCCATAAAGTCATCAAACCTCGTCCTGAGATCCTTTCTCGACTCCCTGTGAGAAAGCTATCCAGAGCCAATACATCATCACCTGTTAACGTCTCAAGGGTCCAGTTCTATTTGTATCGATCGGGTACAACTCCGAGTGTCCTTTACCGTAGGACCGGCTATCGATAGAAGTGTTCTTCCCTGCGGGTGCACCAACTTACCCAACACGCTCGATTAACTTCGGCCGGACACACTTTCCTGGTCATGCCCGGCCTCGGCCAACGACACATCGCAACCCTACCTACACTCAGCAGAGAGGTCCCCGTCGGTCTACATCCTAAGCGCTCAGAGTCTTGGCATCGCCTGTGCACTCCGATCGTTGCGTGCAGGGGGAAGCCAGGCACCAGGGGGGCGCCGGTCCGTCCCGGCCGAAGGCTGAACTAGACGTCTGACAGAGCTTTCGGCTGATGCTACGATGCAGAACGCCCATACTATGCCCACGTGATGGTTAGTGCTATCAGACCAGAGGCCTGCTCGGATCAAATATCCAAATCGTTAATGGACTAGGGCTTGCGGAAACGAGCAGAGACTCACGAAAGATGTGACCCCGTCGCCCCGTCTCGAGGACTTGCGGCAAGGGTTAAGAATGCCCGGCCGCGCCTCGTATTCACCACTCGGGCACCACACTGGCAACCCGCCTTCACATCACACGCGGGTACCCCTCAGGGTCGACCCGCCTTTCCAAGTAACATTGTAAAGTCCAAGTATCCGTGTGTCCATAACATCAGGGAATCCGAGGTATCACCCTCATTGAATTCCCACTCGATGTATCCGTCAAGGTGAACTCGGAGGAATCACCCTCCCTGGGTCCACACTTGAGGTGTTGTACGACAGCGTCGTTATCGGAAGCGGTGAAGGAGGAATCACCCTCGATGACCACGACCGAATAGCTACTCTACAGAGTTAACATCAGAAGTGCTACAAGAGGTTTCACCCTCGGCACTCGATAGTAACGCTGCAGTGTCGTTACAACTAAGGGGGGGTGATGTGCGGTGTCGGGTCCTGGTCTTCAATCCCGTTGATCGGGTCTTCTGACGATCCAGCGCGGCAGTCGGGATAAGTGGGGTCACTGATAGGTCTCTACCCAGCCTAGACTAAACAGTTTAGGATATGTAGGTAATTATCAACAGCAGGTTACAATGAACAGGCTATGCATCAGAATAGGTAAAGCAGCAGCAGCAGCAGCAATTCTAATGCAAGCATGAGAAATAGAATGGGCGATATCGATATGCTCAAAGGGGGGGGCTTGCCTGGTTGCTCGGCGGCAAGGGCAAGGTCGTCTATGGTGTCTTCGGGATCCGGAGCTGCGTCGGTCTCGGGGACGACGTCGGGGTCGGGGGCTATCGAGAGAGAAGAGGGGGAGGAAACAGTATAAATATTAAGCAAGCAAGTGCTACACAAAGTATGACATGACAATACGCAGTGCCGGGTGTGTCCTAACGTATGGTTGCACGTCACCGAGGAAGGAGGAATCCATCCGGGAATGTTTTCCCGGTTCCGGACATTTGTTAGACAGATGACCGGAGGGGAACGGTTGCATGTTTTGATAGTTAGAGACATGTGGCGGACGAACGGATCGCGTATTCGGATTCGTCTCGTCGTTCTGAACAACTTTCATGTAGAAAGTATTTTCATCGGAGTTACGGTTTAAAAGATATGATTTTCTAAAGTTTTTATTCATTTCTGTAATTTATTTAATTATTTAAATTAGAATTATCCGAAATAGTAACTGATGACATCAGCATGACATCATGCTGATGTCAGCAGTCATTAGGGTTAGTTAAGTTAACTAATTAATTAGTCTAATTAATTAATTAACTAATTAATCATTTACTTTAATTAAACAGAATTAATTAATTATTTATTTTTATTTATATATTTTATTTTTTTAACTCGTTTTTAGGGGCTGGGCCCCGTTCGTCATAGGGCCAGAGAGGCGGGGCCCCTACGTCAGTGGGCCGACGGACGTGTCCGCTGCGCACCCATTTGGGCGCCGGACGTGTCCGGGCGGCCGAAGGCGCGCGCGGGCTCAGGGAGCCGGCGAGGCGAGCGGGGCGCGGGTGCGGGCGCGCGTGTGCGTGCCCGAGGCCACCAGGGGGCGCGGCGAGGCGCGCGCAACCGTGGCCGGAGGAGGCGGCAGGCGCTGTCACGGGGAGAGGCTGGCCGGAGCGGCGCAGGGCGCAGAGGCAGAAACGGCGAGCAGGGCGGCGCGCGCGTGAGCGTGGCGCGGTCAGCGAGGCGAGGCAGGGTTGCGCGTGCGCGCGCGCGCGGTCGGCGGGCGCCGGGCGCCGAGCGGGAGCAGAGAGGGGAAAAGGCGTGCGCGACGCGGGTTCTCACCCCCGGTGTAGATGCACGGGTCGGCGAGGCTCGTAGAAGCCGGCGTGGAGGGGGACGGGGACGATCCGGCGAGGGGGGGACGGTCTGGCAACGGCGTGGCGTCGGTTGGCGGCGTCGTGGTTCCTGCGAGGGGGCGCCGAGCGACGGCGGCGTCCGACGAGGTCCGGTGAGGGAGGGGCGGCCTCCGGGCAGCGTCGGCGATCGACGAGGCCGGGGCAGCGCGGGATCGGGCGTCGGGGTCAGGGTGGAGTCGGGGTCGAGCGACGGGACGAGGAGGCCCGGCGGAAGGGCGGCACTGGCGAGGTGGCGTCGAGGCGCAGCGACGATGGAGAGGCGGGGAGCCACGGGCGACGGCGCGGGAGCTCCGGTGGCGGCGGGGGCGTTCCCCCTCGATCCAGATGGGAGGAGGAAGAGAGCGGCGTGGGATCGAGGGGAGTGGGGGTTGGGCTCTAGGGTTTCCGTCGGGGTGGGGATAAGGGGAGTGAGGGGTGGCCGGCTGGGCCGGCCTGGTCGACGGAGCCGACTGGGCCAAAAGGCCCAGTGGGGTAAGGGGGGTTTTGCTGTTTTTTTTTCTTTTACTTCTTTTCTTTTATGTTTTCTCTTTTTAGTTTCTGTTTTGGCTTTTGTTTTGATTTCAAAATACTTTTGTAAAATATGAAACTAGCCCAAATAAATATGGTGCATTATTAGTCACTGCTAGAAATTGGTTTGGGGTCCATATCTTTTTGTTTGGATTTTATTTAAATTGAAAAAGAATTAAATAGTGCTATTTTGCTGCTGTTCCTTGCTGTTTGAGTCCTTTTACAATTCCAATAAAAGTTGCAATCAATTTTATAAAAGCTTTGGGAATATTTGCAACATGCTGCACATTTTAGTTTTTATGTTGGATAACTTTTATTTTCTACTTTCAGTTTGAATTTCCAATTGAGTTTGAATTTGAAAAGAGATATGATACTAATGTTGATTAAGCACTGTTGATCATGATGACATGGCATAATCAAGGGTGATTACTGTAGTTAACCACCGGGGGTGTTACATCTGTGGCCCAGAGGGGCCTTGCGGGTCGGGGCGCTAGCGGGCGTCGGGCGCAGGCGCGGCGCGGCGGGCGCGGCGCGCGGGCAGCGGCAGGGGCGAGCAGGCGCTGGTGCGCGAAGGCGCGCGCGGGCGCGAGGCCGGCGGAGCAGAGCAGCAGCGGCATCGGGGTGGCTACGGTGGCGCGACGGCGAGCGGGAGCGCGGCGCGGACCAGCGGCTGCGGCGAGCGACGCAGCAGCGAGCAGCAAGCGGGGCCGCAGCGGACAGGCGCAGCGGTGGCCGCGAATCGGCGGGGAAGCGGGGCGCGCGAGGGGGGGTTGTTGGCGCGGCGACGAGGCGAGCCGGCGCGGCTGTGGCCGCGCGAGCGCGCGCGTTGGCGGCGCGAGCTGCAGCAAGCCGAAGCAGCAGCGCAGCGCGCGGGAAGGAGGAGCAGGGCGCGACGCACGCAAGGCCGGAGCGCGGCGAGCCGGCGGTGACCGAGGGGAAAGGAGGAGGCCGGAGCCTCACCGGCGTTTTGTAATGACGGGCGGCGAGGCGTGATGGAGCGGCGTGGGAGGAGGTGGGACGACGGCGGCGACGGTTGTCTGCTCCGGCGAGGTGGTGGTGGCGACGGGGGATGGGCGAGGCGAGCGCGCGGGCTCGGGGCGATCCAGATCGGGGGGGGGGAACGAGGGGGGGGGGGAAGTATCGGTGGGGATTAGGGTCGGCCTGGGGGAGGCCATATAGGGGGGAGAACTGGTGGCCGTGGCCCAGTTGGGCCGGGGGGAATTTTCTCCTCTTTTTTTTTCTGTTTTGTTTTCTTTTGTCCTTTTCTTTTTATTTATTTATTCATAACTCCTGTTTAGTAAATAGTTAGGCCTCAAATTGAATTTTGTAAAACATGGGAATTGTTCCCATAAATACTAGGCATCCTCTACCACTACCAAAAATTGGTTTGGAGTTAACTTGAGTTCACACAAATTTTTATAATAATTAAAATGCATTAATCCTTGCTGTTTTGGTAATGTTAGTGTCACCTAATTAATTTATTAATTGTTGGTTTCAATTTTAGAATAGTCTCTACAATATTTGCTATTTACTGAACATTTTAGTTTCTATGTTGGATAACTTTTATTTTCCACTTTCATTTAAATTTGAATTGGAGTTAGGAGTTGAAATGCAATATGATGCTAATGATGATTATGCACTGTTAAACATGCTGACTTGTCATTATCAAAAGTGATTACTGTGGCTAATGACATGGGGTGTTACACACGAGTTGATCGAATGTTGATAATAAGTGGTCATGGTGACCAAGTGTGGACATGACCAAGCTCATAGAAAAAACCATGTGGTAAGTTGTAATGACCAAGAGGTCAAGATGGTAAGGTTGCATAAAGCTAAATGGTAAGTTTCCATAAGATCATGGTAGCAATAATACTTCTGCATGTTTAGTGCTGCTTCTTGGCCATCTCGTGCAATTGTTGAGCTTCTCTTTGTAGCACAACTCCCATGCTCTGTGTTGCTTGCCGGGCATCTTGGGCAGCAGCTTCTTCTTCTTACGCACACCGCTCTCGTGCTTCGTGTCGTGCCCTGACCAACCATCTTGTGGCCAACCGTCATTGGCAACTATTCATTCATTACGGTGATGTCCCAGAGCCTGGCGACTACCAATTCACTTGTCGGTTTTATGCAAGAGTTCTAATCAGCAGCCATTGTGCTAACCGAAAACTTGAGCAAGATGCAGCATTCATACATGTCAATGCATATGTGTGCTATTGATTTGCCATGTTGCATGTTATGGTTGTCGTGAGCTTGCGATTACATTCAATGTACTCACCTGGCTTATTATGCCAGATGATGAAGATGCTGATTGTGAGTATTCCGAGAATGATCCTACATGAGCGCTAGAATCGTGTCCTACCAAGGGTCCATTTGGGATGGAGCCCCATCGTCGTTGTCATTCCGTTGTGTATTCCGCTGCTAGACTTCGAGGCCTTTACATAAATATTGTACATATTGCCACCACAGTATAGTGCCTTTTTGCCTCTCGAGTGATGTATTGTAAAGACCTATGTACACCCTATTTATTGTAGTATATTATGGTTGTGCTTGATGCCAATTAGCATTGTATACCAGAAGACGCAAATTCTTGGGCTGATATGCAGGGAGCATTGAATGAACCCTAAATAGTTTGAGCCAACACACATCTTTGATCAAGCCTTCCAACTCTGACAAATCCAGATCAGATTCTTGTTTCCCATGCAGATACAGCCCTTCAAATCTATCTTCAAATGATGGTTTACAAAACGTGATTTGTTTACAGTCAACATTGCCTCTCTCGTAAGCCCCATCCGCCTCAGCCCTATTCGACGTCGGTTCTGCCATGCAGTGACTTCTTGTGGTCTGCAGGAAAGGATCGATGCACTTGCGCGCCCTGCCAAGACCTATGAAGAACGATGAAACGATGTTTTTTTTAACCAACGCAGTGGTAGCCGTTAAAGGATATTTGAGAACCCTAGAAAACTAAGGGAATTGCCTACCGCACTCAATGATTGATGCAGTTGCTAACGACAACGAGGCTCTTTTAATATTCCCCAAATTACCCCCATAGGCGGCAAGAGCATTGAAATGATCAAGAAATCTCTCCCTCCCTTCTTTAATCATAGTGCCACATCTGAATTTTATCTATGAATTTGTGTCAAGAAACGAGCATTGGGAGCGCCCTCATGGGGTCAAACTTTCCAAATGTTATATACTTTCTTAAATGCCGAACTCCTATACATAGAAGTACTAATTCGTATTTATGAATTATGATTTATGGGACATATTACCTCATATGGGGCTAACCTATTAACCCATATGAGGTAATAGATCACCATGCCTAATCTAGACCACTGGTTCAAATGCAATGGGCGTACAAAATTGTTTGGGAGCATGTTCAAATTCATTAGATGCGGTAAAACAGAGGAAAGTCCTTAAAAGGAGGTAATTCATGTAAAAAATGCTATCTTGAGACCCCGCAAAAAAAAAGGGTATTTGAGGGGGCAAAAACTGGAATTTACTCTTCTTTCCTTGTGCTGGCTGCAGTTAAAGAACATTTTAATATTTCACGTGTCTTAAAATCCATGTGGAATTCCACATTGGCTTAACATTCAACTTCCACGTTTTCTTGTTCGCCCTTTTGTGCTACAATCGAAGGCGCCCTTAGCGAAGAGTGGATTCAACGCTGCTAGGAACATTGCTTTGACATGCATCTCCAGCCATGTGTAGCCATGCACGTAGGTCACACTAATCAGGGCACCACTAGCACAACAGGTTTAAAGAGTTGCCATGAAAAATGGCGATGTCTCCCTTGATGGCAGACGACGCCGTTCCATATCTGTTTTATTTTGCCCTAGCCGTCCTGCATTCACACCCGCAAAAGTCCAGTATTCCTGCATACGGTCTGCTGCGGCTTATCTTTTTGTTGCCGACAAGGAAAGGGTTGCATGGTTTTATCTTGTTTGGTTAGAAAACACACCGTGGTACTGGGGTCAAATGGGTGGGCACGACCTTTCCGGTGGTTCTCTCAGTGCGGATTAGCGCACGGGAACTGCTCACCTACAAGACGGAAACTGCTGCTTCTTATCTGCACTGAACCACGGAGTAACTGGCACGAGATCACGCTGGATTAGTGCACATTCAGTAGCTGATAAACCCCTACGACAATTCTGCACTGAACCACGGCGTAACTGACAGCAGGTCACGCTGGATCAGTGCACATTCAGTAGCTGATCAACCGCCACGACAAAGAAAAAGTAGGGTAACGGCTACGACAATTCTGCACTGAACCACGGAGTAACTGACACCAGATCACACTCAACAACTGATGGCGCAAATTCAAATTCGTAGGCTCTTAAGATGATGAACTTTGCCAATATGCCCCAACATGGTATTCCACCAGACATGCTACAACACTGAACAACGTCACAGTGAAACAACCACAGCGCGACCTCTGAAAAAAAGGGTGAGCGCCTCAGAACAATTAGTAGATATATTTCTGGAGAGAAGGGAAGGAACAGCACATACTAGATGTACAAGAACAAGATTAGGGGAAGGTAACATGATCAACGGAACATAATTAACAGAACATAAACAAAACTGGCACCAATACATAAGCATAAACATTCTGGAACTCAACTTGTGCCCAGCTCTACACCAGAAACCCCAAAGCCAACATTTCTCCATCCAAAACTATGAAGGGATCCCCCGGTCATTCCCTTCGTTTTCTGCCTAGCTAAGCAGACGAACATATAAACCGACACCTTATTACAGGGCCACCAAACTGCCTCTAAATTAATCAACTCATTAAGTATATTCACATCTGATCTGATGCTAACCAAAAGGAACAGGTTGAGAGGGGGACAATGTTACAAGCTTCCCCCATTTTTATCTTCTGTCGAATGCTCTGGCATCAAATAAGCGAATCGGACTTGGCGGGCAATCTTCTGTAGAAGTTGAACGGGACAGAGGGCATCCTGCTGCGGAACCGGGGATGGCGCAGCAAGTAGAGCATGGTGATGACCAGCAAAACCTGGAACGGGGTCACATACAGCACAATGGCCACCACCAGGGATAAGAATATGAAGATGGCGGTGGCACGGGGGTCCCTCCAGCTCAGCAACGCATGCGCTCTCTCACCTTGCGTCGCCAGGTCCCCGACCACCGTCTGCACACGACCTCCAACACTCCTCAGCCTATCGTAGCGCAACCTTACAATGTCAGCTGGCCTGTTGGATGGGAATGTGTCAAACTCCTCATCAAGCTCATCAGGGTGTGTAAACTCAGCCTGCGATAGCTTAGTATCCATGTGTGGTGGGTGCCTTGACCGGAAGCGATAGTTCCACAGTCCGATCATAAACATGTAGAGGAAGATGGTAGGCAGGATGAGCTCTGGGTAGCAGATCAATATCAGGAACAACATGTGCACCAGCATTGTTGTGATCGGGTTTCGCCAGCTCCTGATGCCATCATACCACTTGGCCATTGAGGCAAAACCACAGAACAGAGAGGTGATGCGATAGAAGTTGGCCTTGCTGCGCCGGAGACTGAACATGTGTGAGCCCACATCGAGCGTGTACTCGACCACCTCCCTGCGCAGAGGAGGCTCAGCACGGCTAAGCCTTGCCGAAACAATCTGCATCGCCTGGTGCCTCAGGTAGTCCAACTGCATTACTGATATTGGTTGTGAGTAGTGCATCTTCGGCAGCAGCGGACGGCCATACATTGCCATCATGTTCACCCATGCCGTGCACGTAAACCGCACGGCCAAATGCAGCTCACCGGTCTTCTTGAGGCCACTTGGCTTAAGAGCTAGCAAAGGATAGAAATGGGTGTACACCCGGTCAGTCTCCAGTGTCGAGAGACGAATTCTGACCTTGCCAATGCTTTCATCCCGGGCATCACCATTCTTGCTCCCAATCTGGCTATTGTCAAACACCACCACTGTGATCACGGTGCACGGATCAAACACCTCCCAGGTATACTGCTCATTCCACTGGGGATTCAGCGTGTTCATGATGGTTCTTGTGCGCACCCATTTCGGACCATACTTGGCAACGCAGTAAGCGTCGGTGCTGCGACCATCCTTGGCCTTCATTGGTATCAAGTTGCGTGCACCTAGAACACCCACCTCAAGGATCCCAATGCTCGGCTTCCGGGTGTGCTTTGATGATGGCTGGAGATCACTGCTGTAGTAAGTCGACTCATCAAGAACATGGTACCCAAAGTCCAGCGACATCCGAAGCTGTATCTTGCTCGCGAACTTGCCCTCCTTCTTCTCCCCATCGTCGCTGGGACGCGCAAGGCTGTACCAGCGCGGCTCCACGGGCTTGCCGAAGTGGTCATGACGCGGCATTGCGGCGTTGAGGGGCAGCATAATGCGCCCGAGCGGCTCGTCGCGGCCCGGCCCGACGCGGTCCTCCACGGTGACGAGCAAGGGCTCGTCGAACGGCTCCGACGCGACAAACATGAACTCCTCATTCCACAACGGGTTGGGCGAACCCGGCGGCCCGCCCGGGCGAGTGCGCCGCACCTGCCCGGCGAGCTGCAGCTTGACGGAGGCGTTCATGGGGCGCGACGTGTCGTGGGGCACGAGGTCCTGCGCCCCGATGGCGGCGACCCGGAGGTACACGAGCTTGGGCGAGAAGTATACCTTGGCGCGCGTGGACGCGACGGCCGACGGACCAGCCGCCCCATGCGCATCGGAATGCCAGGCCTCCGGGAACGCCTCGTCGGCCTGGGTCCCGAGCCAGACCGACAGCATGATCTCGCCGCGGTGGAGCTTCTCCCCGCGCTTGCCGTCGAGCCTGTACCACTGGGGGGCCAGCGGGGAGTCCGGCGGCACGCGAACCGGCACCTCGGAGAGGTCGAAGACCATGCGGCCGACCATGTCGTCGCCGCCGGCGAGATCCTTGGCCTTGACGGCGACCTCGAGCAGATGCGACTGGAGGTGCGTGGCCGAGAAGGCGAACACCTGGTGCCAGGCAGGGCTGTGGTGGCCGCCGAGTACGGCGGTGGTGCCCTTGAAGTTGCCGAGCTTGACCTCGACGAAGGGGTCGATGGAGCCGGTGGGGGAGACGGCGGGGAGGTCCCGCGCCTTGACCACGTGCACGTAGAGGAACCGCATCGGCTCGACGAGGTCGTAGGTGGAGGAGATCTTGCCGGCGGCGCTGGCGGCAGCGGCGGAGGGGTTGAGGCCCGGGATGTTGAAGCGGGGCCGCAGCATGGCGGCCAGCGGCGGGCGCGTCTCCGTCAGCCCGAACTGCTGCTGCGGCGGCGCCATCGGGCCCCCCGGCCCGTGCATCATGGACGGCCGCGGCTGCATTGCTCCCTTCATCTCGGCGGGGGCGGCACCGTCGCTCTGCGGTGGTGGCGGCGGCGTGGGGGGAGTGGGGAGTGGAGTGGGGGCTAGTGTGGCATTCCGTCGAGCAGTTGGTGGTGGGGTGGTGGCGTGGGAGCGCACTGGAGGAGAGCGTGTGTGCGCAGGCCAGGGCACGGTAGAGGGATCTGTAGCACCTCGAAATGAATCCCGGCCGTCAGATCCGCATCCGGTGTCCCCCGTATATCCGTATCTAACAAAAAAGGGATAAAGCGCAAGGACTCGCAGCCCAGAAGATAGAGCACGATACGTCACCGACGTGTAGGTCTGCGGCGCAGCCCGTGGCCGCCGTGTCAGTGACGTTGGAGGTACCCCGCACCGCACGGCGTGGGAAGGGCGCTGGCGTAGTGGGAGGCGTGGCCTGTTGCGAGGCGGGCGGCGAAACGTGGGGCCCCACCCGGCCGGGATGGATGTGCTGGACAGCTCGACGGGCCGGTGCGTCGGATCCTCTGTGAGATCCACCGGTGCGCCCCCACTGGGACTGGGTCTCCGCTCCGCTGGCCCCCGCAGCCCGAGCGTGCTGTTCGTTTGTTTCACTTTCTCGCTAGCCATTTACGTGCTCCCCATCTCACACAGCCGCTCACTCACATGGGCCCCGCCCAAAGATGATTGAGAGAATTCTCGCCCATCCTGCAGCGAAACTTTCGTGCCACGAATCATGTTTCATACGAACCCCAAGGACAGTCACGTGGGCCGTTTCGCGATCCGATGTTCAGAGCAACATTGGAGTAGTTTGTTGACAGGTTCAGGCCGTCAGGTGCTTTTGAATTTGAAGCAACAGATATGATCGCCGCAGAGGATCTCATGCGTCGCAGCAAAGCCTGGGATACGGGGTTGTTGGCATGGCGCGGACGGACGTTGAGCTCGGTCGGTCGGCCCCTCTCATTTCCCCGAAATCGCTGTTTGTTGATCGCTTCACGCCTTCGTCCGTGCAATCCGGACGTGAGGTCGTGAGCCGTTGCTTCTCTCCGTTTTACAATTAAAAACTCCACTTTCCTCACTAGAATATTCTTCATTACGTACTTCTATCTTTTTTCCGGACATCCGTGCAATGCATCTAGTAGAGTAATTTTCTTTCCTTTTTACTGTGCCCCTTCCATGTGCGCCACGCACACTGTTGCTGCACGTCGAGCAGGCAGCAACTGTGCCAGACAATGCTGCGAAATCTTGAATAAATTTCGCGCTCGCTTTTACGCGTGCGACGGGCTAGTACTGCTATAGACATTTCATACAAGCTTTTCCAAAAGCGTCTCTCTTTTTCTCAATATAAACAAAGGCGACCGCCCCTGTCGCGAAAGTCGGCGAGAAGGCTTTTTTTTTTTAAGAAGAACCACACATTTAGATTAAAACGGTGACAGTACAAGACCCGAACACGCAGCTCACGCCTGGAAGCAACCAGCACAGCTGTCCTCGCACATCTGCAAGAAGAACCCTAGGAAAAAGAAGAACACAAAGAAACCCTCGAAGGTCCTTGATTGCAGAGGTCGTCGCCTTCAACGCCAACCGCGCCTCCGTCGAGCACCACCTCCACATCTCCGTCGCAGCAGCTGAAGGAGAATCACCAGCAAACACCGTCGCCATCGTTGGCTTTGAATACCGTATATATGCCCGTCGCGAAGGACGGAAACTAGATTCGGGTTCCAGCACATCGGCCGGGAAGACATCCCGGGCACCGCCGGCCAATCCTTCTCTGCTGCAAGAAGAAGGGAAAGCAGAAAACAAGCATAGCCTGGGTCGGTGAAGAAGAGGCAGACCAGCAGGACGAAGACAGGCTCCCAAAATTCCAGCGCCAAGGCACAGGACCACCCGCAGAGACGGAGCACCACCGGCACCTCGCACCCTGCGCATGCCACCACGGCGACCAGCGCCACCCGCCAGAGCACCGCAGCACCACCTCCACAGATCCCACAGCAAGGCCAGGGAAAACCTCACCATGGCAGAGATAGATCGGGAGGACCAAAAGCTCCAGAGCAAAGTTGCCATCTCCGCCGCAGCAACCTCACCACGAGCACCAGATCCACGAGAAAACGCAGCCGGACGCCCGTCGGCTCCACCACCAGGGTCTCGCCGAGCAGGGGACAGAACGCCGGCACCATTATTCTCCCGCGGCACCGCCTCCCCTACGACGCCGGCGCCGCCAAAACGACCTACCCTACTATCTACACACCGGAGCCCAAGGAACGGGGTTCCCCCGCTCTCCCGCCGCCGAAGCAGCTGACGGAGAGGGGAGGAACACCTGACCTGGCCGGCGGCGGATCGAATCGAGGGAACGCTGTCGCCTCCCTTTTCGTCTCAGACCACTGTAGCGAGGGGATAAGGGAGAGAAACTGGAGCCCTGCTGGGGCGTCGATCGGCTAGAGCAGACAGTCGGCGAGAAGGCTTCTCCCTAGGGGAATAGCTCCAAGCGCCGGTGAGTCAGCCGTGTCGCGGCCGCCCGTTTTAGAAGCGAGAATTTTACGCTGGCGAGTAGAGTAGATCGCACAATGGCGCGCGTAGACATAGGTCCCGTCACTTTCGAATGCCTCCCTTTTTGAGCGTTTTTGGTAGATTGGATTAGACACGACAGGGAATTGACAAGCTAGGATCGGTGACAAGGACCATGCATGAGTGCGGCGGAGGAAGGCGCTCACCTACCGCTCTTGTTCCTGGCTCTGGCTGGCAGCACGGCGAACGGTAGAATATGCATGCGTCGTCCACGCTGGGGGTGAGGTACCGTGCACTGCACTGTACTGCTGGCATGGCGTTGCCAAAGGGAAACGTACGGCGAGCAGGACACGGGTGCCGGGCGGGTCCAGAGAAGTTGGTGGCGGCCTGCTCCTCAGGCCCAGCGCCAGGAGAGCGCTGAGTCATTGGGCATAGACCAGGGGTGCACATGGAGTGACCTCCTCACCGGTCGAGCTCGCTCTGCACGGGCTGGGGAATGGGCGCTGCTGTGCTGTGGGCGCGCGCGAAGGCGCGGCGGGAACAGTTCAAAGGCGCCACCCACGGGAGCAGGACCGGCGACCCACCGCCGGGTAAAACAAGGGACGCGGTCGTCGAGTCGAGACCGGTCTGAGCCATGGGTCCTTCCTCTCCGATTCCGTTCTGGATCCAGGGCGGACGGTGGGTGGTCTTCGCCGCGACCGGCGTCTTATTAGTAAACTGCTCCGCTCTAGGTAAGTAGGTACGGTATGATCTCCGAGAAGAAAAACAGTATAAAAAGCCCAACGAGGGGGCTTCTCATATGCGCGCGACCGTTGTTCGAGGGCGGCAGATGTGCCTGTGCTAGCTTCAAAGTGATCACATGGCCTCAGCTTCGGGGAGGGATCAGGAGGAGCTCGGGAAGAAACACTGGAGTAGAATATGCTCCGTCTAACCGGGGACCTCGTCTCGTCTCATCTCGTGGCTAATTTTCGTGTTTTGATCTTGTTGGAGTTTAACCGGATCTGGCCCTGGTTCGAAAATATTTTGACATTTGACCATTTTCCTATCGCCAGGGATACTGGCGGTAAAATTGCATGGCCTACCGCCGCAATCTTTGGCGGTAGGGTAACGACAGCCGCCGTCACGCCAACTGCCAGATGCTGACCTGGCAAACGGCCTACCGCCACATGCCACGGCGGTAGGGTGTGCAGGCCTACCGCCCGAGGCCACGGCGGTAGGGTGTGCAACCCTACCGCAGATCAGGTGCCACTTCTGGTCACAGAAACAATGCCCCTGGGGGTGAGGCACCCTACCGCCGTAGACCCTGGCGGTACCCTACCGTTGGCCAGCTGTCACTTCTGGTCACAGAAACCAGTGACCGTGGGGTGAGGCATCCTACCGCTGCAGGCCCTCGCGGTAGGATGTGTGACCCTACCGCCACTTTCCCCGGCGGTAGGGCCTGATCATAGTGCTTTTTTTTTGCACAGCACTTGTATTTTGTCTTCATTTTTTTGCCAACACAATTTCATAGACTTAAAAACAATAAGCATATCACATATATGAAGAATAGCTCACGGGTAAATGGTTCAACTAAGAAATATGGTTTACATAGCAAGCACTCATCCACAAATGGTTCACGAAGTTTTACATAGCAAGTTCGCAAATACGAAATAGTTTCACGAGCAAATGGTTCACGAAGCCAACATAAAATGTTTAACTAGTTCTTTGATCGCTTCTCGTTGTTCACTGCATCCTTCCTCTCTTCGAGGTACGGTTCTCAGCCGCCTTCTTCCTTCGGTGAGGAGGAAGCGGTTTCTGAAACGGGGATGGACTTGCCCAATCCCTCTTCGGCGCATTCCACTTCTCAAGCTGGGTTGCTTGAGGTCCATCATCGTCGTCGTACTCCTCCTTCCCATCGCTCTCTTCCTCTTCTTCCCCATGTTCTTCTTCTGCTCCCTCCTCGTTCTCTTCATCGTCTTCACCTTTTTCGTCCTCGTCCTCTTGAACCAGCCTAGACGACGAGGCGGCCTGACTCGATGAAGCGAGGCTACACATCGGGGCTGTAGGAGCAAAAGCATCAGCAGAGGAGGTAGCGCACCCAAGCAGGCCCACAAGCTTGCAACATTTGTTGACGAACTTCTGCAATGAGCACGAAACAAGAACATAATATGGATCAAGTTTATGGTTAAAAACGAAAATGAACTTAAGAAAATGAACTCGATGTTACCTTCACCGTTCCCCTCAACTTGTTCTCACTAGCTCGAGTCCCGGGGATAGAACTTAGCGCATCAGAGGCTTCAAAAATGCTTTTGTTCAGCTTCGAAGACTGCAAAACAATAAAAAGAGTCACTCTCACTAAAGTTGAATTTATCTAACCGTCGGTTGAAAACAGATAAAAACAACTTACCACTCTGTTCATGAGGGGTCCGTACTCCCTAAATCCGCCTTTAAGCTCTCTGATGCTCTCATTGTAGGCTTCATTCTCGAAGGCGTCATCGTACAGGTCTTCGGCATCTACTGTCGTCCACTGGGGCCTCAGGCGCACACGATGCTTGATGCCATCATCGTACCACAGCATGTGATCCTCGTAATCATTCCAGTCCATCACTTTCCTCTCCACATCATTGCGAGTTTTCCACTGGTTCCATTCCTGCACGTATCTCGCATGTTGCTCTTCCCAATCTACGATGGACTGATTCTTCTGCCTGCTCATCCTGCAATGCATAAGAAAGAATGTAAAACACCCTAAGAACGAATGTAAAACATCAAAACAAAATTTGTTATCGATGAGATCGCCTGGTGGTACTTACAGGTGTAGGTCGTAGCCACCGGTATCGGTGACGATGCCGGCTGGTGGTGTACGTTGCGCCTTACCAAATTGCGCGGCAACGCGCTGTGGCAAGTGGTACTCGACGGCATAGACACAAATCATGGGCACTATGCACCTCCAGAGAAGCCGGTCCTGCTTGCACATCACGTTCAGCTCGAACCCCCATTCTCGGTCATCATCATACGGCCGCCAATTAACCTAGTACCAAACAATGGTAAGCTCAAGTGAAAGTGTCGTCGAAAACATTCAAAATCTAGTTCTTATACCTGGAAAGGCGTCAGAGCATCAAGCTCGTTGCTGAAGACCTTGTACAAGGCCTTGGATTCGCCCGCGGAGACACCCACCACGTCCCAAGCGTATGCGATGGTCGGGTACCGATCATCTTCATCATCTTCGCCATAGTCCGTCCATGCACGCGAGCGCAGCTTCTCCGGACGGCCCACCGGGATTCGCTCCCACATCCAAATGGAGAGGCCCCATTCACATCCACATATACCGGACGTATCTTCCGCCCTCTGGGTCGCGTCGTCAAGCTACAAAACAAGTATAGATGATAAGATGACATAATCTAAAGCAGCACACGTCCATGATATTTGAAACAATGTGATATTCACTTACCGAACGGTATAGGTAGGCGAGGCCGGCGGCCCCCCAGCTGTACCCCGCATCCCAGTCCTTTAGGAAGTCGAGATACATCCATAGGGCAGTGTCCCCAGAGCAGTCTGGAAACACTACCTCCGTGAGAAGATACCACAGGTAGGCCCTGGCATACCGCTCCACCACCCGGGGTTCGGCACCTTCCGGGCACTTGCTCCGGTACTTGAGGAGCCAGGGCAGCGGTACGCCGGAAGTCCGGTTATTCCTAGAGGGGGGGGGCAGTCGCCGATGAGGGTGATAACCCTATCGTGCCAGTTCTTCCTCTCCACTCGTCTTGTGAGAGCACGACCCTCGAGCGGTAGGGCCGTAATCATCCCCCAATCCTGGAGGGTCACAGTCATCTCCCCACATGGAAGACGGAAGTTGTGCGTCTTTGGCCGCCACCGGTCGATCAAAGCCGTGAGAGCTGAGTGGACGAGCGTCAACGGCTTACGCTTGAACTGCAGGACGAAACCCAATAGTCGGGCTCTCCTGTAGAACGGTGCGTACCGCTCGTCGTACTCCATCTTAACGGTCGTCTTGTGAGCCCTCATCCGCAGTGGCGGGAGCATCTGTGAAAATGACGAACCAAAGCATAATTAGCATAAACATAATAATTAGCAACTTGTTTTCATCAATTCGAAAAGATTTGATTTAAGAATGGTAATTACCACTCCATTCTTAATGTAACGGGCACAGTGACCCTTGTCGAACTTAGTGTCAAGCATGGTATACTTAATGCCGATATCGTCCGCAAGGGGTGGCCACCTAAAAAAATTGCATAAAAATTAAGCATATCAAAAAAAATTAACATGAACTAGGAAACATATTCATCACATCCAAAAAAACCTATGAGTTCAATCTTTCAATAAGCATATGAAGATTTTTTTTTAAATGAACAAGAACTAGGGTTCATCATGTGGTTAAAAAATAAATAAATGCATATATCAAGATGCAATCACAAAGGTTCAAATGCATCATATCATATCATATTTCTCCAACAACATCCAACATGCATCATATCATATATTTTTCAAAAACAAAAACATGAACTAGAGTTCATCTTAGGCATATTTCCTCAAACAACCTCCACTATACATCATGCATCATATCATATCAACATGCATCATATCAAAAAACAAATTCCTCCAACATGCATCATATCAAAACAAATTCCTCCAAAAAAAATATGAACTAGGGTTCATCTTCATACTACCATTGCAACTAGTGACTAGAGTTCATATCTAACACTATAGAACATCTAGAATCAACCTAAATCAATCCTAGGATATAAAGAAAATTAAATCTAGTTCAAAAAGGGGGAGTGATCTGAATCAAATAATGCGACGAATCAGAAGCTATTTGACTAAAACAAATTGGAGGGATCGGAGGAGCTTACTTTTCTCGTTTCGGGGCCATCTCGATCCGCAAAAACGGTGAAGAAACGATGAAGATCAGAGGGCCGGAGTGGAGGAGATGAGAGAGGGGGCGAGAAGAACTGCTCTGTTCTTGGGGGGGGGGGGCTGGGTGGGGGGGGGGAGAAGGGGGTGGGGCGGCTGGCCCGCGGGCTTATAAGTGTCCATATCCTACCGCCAGGGTCCCCGGTGGTAGGTTCAGACAGCCTACCGCCAGGACCAGAGGTGGTAGGGTGGGACGGAGGGGGACGGCGGACGTTAACGCTGCTGACGTGGATAAGTTTCCTACCGCCGCAGGTTCTAGCGGTAGGCTAGGTAATCCTACCGCCGAGCCTCGTGGCGGTAGGAAAAAGGGTCAGATTTCAAAATTTGTTCGAACGGGGGTTAGATCTAGACAAACTACAAGGAAAGGGTCAAAAGACGAAATTTTGCCGGCTAATTTCATGTTTTGACCCTTTTGTTGGAGTTTAACCGGATCTAGCCCTGGTTCGAAAATATTTTGACATTTGACCCTTTTCCTACCGCCAGGGATACCGGCGGTAGGATTGCATAGCCTACCACCGCAACCTTTGGCGGTAGGGTAACGGCAGCCGCTGTCACACCAACTGCCAGACGCTGACCTGGCAGACGGCCTACCGCCACATGCCACAGCAGTAGGGTGTGCAGGCCTACCGCCAGAGGCCATTGCGGTAGGGTGTGCAACCCTACCGCAGATCAGGTGCCACTTCTGGTCACGGTAGCAATGCCCGTGGGGTGAGGCACCCTACCGCCGTAGACCCTGGCAGTAGGGTGTGCAACCCTACCGCTGGCCAGCTGCCACTTCTGGTCACAGAAACCAATGCCAGTGGGGTGAGGCATCCTACCACCGCAGGCCCTGGTGGTAGGATGAGTGACCCTACCGCCACGTTGCCCGGCGGTAGGGCCTGATCGTAGTGCTTTTTTTGCACAACACTTGTATTTTGTCTTCATTTTTTTTGCCAACACAATTTCATAGACTTAAAAATAATAAGCATATCACATATATGAAGAATAGCTTGCGGGCAAATGGTTCAACTAAGAAATATGGTTTACCTAGCAAGCACACATCCACAAATGGTTCATGAAGTTTTACATAGCAAGTTCATAAATACGAAATGGTTTCACGAGCAAATGGTTCATGAAACTAACATAAAATGTTTAACTAGTTCTTTGATCGCTTCTCGTTGTTCACTGCCTCCTTCCCCTCTTCGAGGTACGGTTCTCAGCCGCCTTCTTCCTTCGGTGAGGTGGAAGCGGTTTCTGAAACGGCGATGGACTTGCCCAATCCCTCTTCGGCGCATTCCTCTTCTCAAGCTGGGATGTCTGGATTGCTGGAGGTCCATCATCATCGTCGTACTCCTCCTGCTCATCGCTCTCTTCCTCTTCTTCCCCATGTTCTTCTTCTGCTCCCTCCTCGTTCTCTTCTTCGTCTTCACCTTCTTCGTCCTCATTGACGGTGTCCTGGACTAGGGGGTACTCACCACGTCGTCTCCCGACCAGCTAGATTGGGCCGAGGACTCCCATGGCGGTTCTCTCATGGGCCACTTCGGGCAGCCCATGCCGCATACAAGGAAGATTCCACAAGACTTGGTGATCAAGACAAGGACTCCTCTCCACCGACGTATTCGACTAGGACTCTTGTTAACCTAGGCCTCCGGGACATTATATAAGCCGAGGCCAGGCTAGTCGATAGAAGAGGAGGGCATCTCATATGCTAGATCATTATGACATTACTCATCATATCATTAGGGTTTAGACCACAACATATGATCTCGAGGTAGATCAACTCTGTACTTGATACTCCATCAATATAAACAAGAGCAGGCCGTAGGGTTTTACCTCCATCAAGAGGGCCCGAACCTGGGTAAAACATCGTGTCCCTCGTTCCTGTTACCATTGATCCGAGAATCCACAGCTCGGGACCGCCTACCCCGAGGTCTGCCGGTTTTGACACCGCACTCGTCCTCTTGAACCACCCTAGACGACGAGGCGGCCTGGCTCGATGAAGCGAGGCTACGCATCGGGGCTGTAGGAGCAAAAGCATCAGTAGAGGAGGTAGCGCACCCAAGTAGGTCCACAAGCTTGCGACATTTGTTGACGAACTTCTGCAATGAGAACGAAACAAGAACATAATACGGATCAAGTTTATGGTTAAAAACTAAAATGAACTTAAGAAAATGAACTGGATGTTACCTTCACCGTTCCCCTCAACTTGTTCTCACTAGCTTGAGTCCCGGGGATAGAACTTAGCGAATCAGAGGCTTCAAAAATGCTTTTGTTCAGCTCCGAAGACTACAAAACAATAAAATGAGTCACTCTCACTAAAGTTGATTTCATCCAACCGTCGGTAGAAAACAGATAAAAACAACTTACCACTCTGTTCATGAGGGGTTCGTACTCCCTAATCCGCCTTTAAGCTCTCTGATGCTCTCATTGTAGGATTCATTCTCGGAGGCGTCATCGTACAGGTCTTCGGCATCTGCTGTCGTCCACTTGGGCCTCAGGCGCAGACAATGCTTGATGCCATCGTCGTACCACAGCATGTGATCCTCGTAGTCATTCCAGCCCATCACTTTCCTCTCCACATCTTTGCGAATTTTCCACTGGTTCCATTCCTGCACGTATCTCGCATGTTGCTCTTCCCAATCTATGATGGACTGATTCTTCTGCCTACTCATCCTGCAAGGCATAAGAAAGAACGTAAAACACCCTAAGAACGAATGTAAAACATCAAAACAAAAGTTGTTATCGATGAGATCGCCTGGTGGTACTCACAGATGTAGGTCGTAGCCACCGGTATCGGTGACGATACCGGCTGGTGGTGTACGTTGCGCCTTACCAAATTGTGCGGCAACGCGCTGTGGCAAGTGGTACTGGACGACATAGACACAAATCATGGGCACGATGCACCGCCAGAGAAGCCGGTCCTGCTTGCACATCACGTTCAGCTCGAACCCCCATTCTCGGTCATCATCATACGGCCGCTAATTAACCTAGTACCAAACAATGGTAAGCTCAAGTGAAAGTGTCGTCGAAAACATTGAAAATCTAGTTCTTATACCTGGAAAGGCGTTAGAGCATCAAGCTCGTTGCTGAAGACCTTGTACAAGGCCTTGGATTCGCCCATGTAGACACCCACCACGTCCCAAGCGTATGCGATGGTCGGGTACCGATCATCTTCATCATCTTCGCCATAGTCCGTCCATGCACGCGAGCGCAGCATCTCCTGATGGCCCACCGGGATTCGCTCCCACATCCAAATGGAGAGGCCCCATACAAATCCACACATACCGGACGTATCTTCCGCCATCTGGGTCGCGTCGTTAAGCTACAAAACAAGTATAGATGATAAGATGACATAATCTAAAGAATCACACGTCCATGATATTTGAAACAATGTGATATTCACTTAACGAACGGTATAGGTAGGCGAGGCCGGCGGCCCCCCAGCTGTACCCCGCATCCCAGTCCTTTAGGAAGTCAAGATACATCCATAGGGCAGTGTCCCCAGAGCAGTCTGGAAACACTACCTCCGTGAGAAGATACCACAGGTAGGCCCTGGCGTACTGCTCCACCACCCGGGGTTCGACACCTTCCGGGCACTTGCTCCGGTACTTGAGGAGCCAGGGCAGCGGTACGCAGGAAGTCCGGTTATTCTTAGCGGGGGGGGGGGGGGGGGGGGGGGGCAGTCGCCGATGAGGGCGATAATCCTATCATGCCAGTTCTTCCTCTCCACTCGTCCTGTGAGAGCACGACCCTCGAGCGGTAGGGCCGTAATCATCCCCCAATCCTGGAGGGTCACGGTCATCTCCGCACATGGAAGATGGAAGCTGTGCGTCTCTGGACGCCACCGGTCGATCAAAGCCGTGAGAGCTGAGTGGACGAGCGTCAGCGGCTTACGCTTGAACTGCAGGACGAAACCCAATACTTGGGCTCTCCTGTAGAATGGTGCGTACCGCTCGTCGTACTCCATCTTAACGGTCATCTTGTGAGCCCTCATCCGCAGTGGCGGGAGCATCTATGAAAATGAAGAACCAAAGCATAATTAGCATAAACATAATAATTAGCAACTTGTTTTCATCCATTCGAAAAGATTTGGTTTAAGAATGGTAATTACCACTCCATTCTCAATGAAACGGGCACAGTGACCCTTGTCGAACTTAGTGTCAAGCATGGTATACTTAATGCCGATATCGTCCGCAAGAGGTGGCCTCCTAAAAATTTTGCATAAAAATAAGCATAAACATATAAAAAACTAACATGAACTTGAGTTTATCATGAACTAGGAAACATATTCATCACATCCAAAAAAACCTATGAGTTCAATCTTTCAATAAGCATATGAAGATTTTTTTTAAATGAACATGAACAAGGTTCATCATGTGGTTAAAAAATAAATAAATGCATACTTCAAGATGCAATCACAAAGGTTCAAATGCATCATATCATATCATATTTCTCCAACAACATCCAACATGCATCATATCATATATTTTTCAAAAACAAAAACATGAACTAGAGTTCATCTTAGGCATATTTCCTCAAACAACCTCCACTATACATCATGCATCATATCATATCAACATGCATCATATCAAAAAACAAATTCCTCCAACATGCATCATATCAAAACAAATTCCTCCAAAAAAAATATGAACTAGGGTTCATCTTCATACTATCATTGCAACTAGTGACTAGAGTTCATATCTAACACTATAGAACATCTAGAATCAACCTAAATCAATCCTAGGGTATAACAAAAATTAAATCTAGTTCAAAAAGGGGGAGTGATTTGAATCAAATAATGCGACGAATCGAAGCTATTTGACTAAAACTAATTGGAGGGATCGGAGGACCTTACTTTTCTCGTTTCGGGGCCATCTCGATCCGCAAAAACGGTGAAGAAACGACGAAGATCAGAGGGGGGGAGTGGAGGAGATGAGAGAGGGGGCGAGAAGAACTGCTCTGTTCTTGGGGGCGGCAGGGTGGGGGGAGAAGGGGGTGGGGCGGCCGGCCCGCGGGCTTATAAGTGTCCATATCCTACCGCCAGGGTCCCCGGCGTAGGTTCAGACAGCCTACCGCCAGGACCAGAGGTGGTAGGATGGGACAGAGGGGCATGGCGGCCGTTAACGCTGCTGACGTGGATAAGTTTCCTACCGCCGCAGGTTCTGGCGGTAGGCTAGGTAATCCTACAGCCGAGCCTCGTGGCGGTAGGGAAAAGGGTCAGATTTCAAAATTTATTTGAACGGGGGTCAGATCAGGACAAACTACAAGGAAAAGTTCAAAATACGAACGGGCTAATTTTCGTGTTTTGACCCTTTTGTTGGAGTTTAACCGGATCTGGCCCTGGTTTGAAAATATTTTGACATTTGACCCTTTTCCTACCGCTAGGGATACCAGCGGTAGGATTGCATAGCCTATCACCGCAACCTTTGGCGGTAGCGTAACGGCAGCCGCCGTCACGCCAACTGCCAGACGCTGACCAGGCAGACGGTCCTACCGCCACATGCCACGGCAGTCGGGTGTGCAGGCCTACCGCCAGAGGCCACGGCAGTAGGGTGTGCAACCCTACCGCAGATCAGGTGCCACTTCTGGTCACAGAAGCAATGCCCGTGGGGTGAGGCACCCTACCACCGTAGACCCTGGCGGTAGGGTGTGCAACCCTACCGCTAGCCAGATGCCACTTCTGGTCACAGAAACCAGTGCCCGTGGGGTGAGGCATCCTACCGCCGCAGGCCCTGGCGGTAGGATGTGTGACCCTACCGCCACGTTCCCCTACGGTAGGGCCTGATCGTAATGCTCTTTTTGCACAACACTTGTATTTTGTCTTCATTTTTTTGCCAACACAATTTCATAGACTTAAAAACAATAAGCATATCACATATATGAAGAATAGCTCACGGGAAAATGGTTCAACTAAGAAATATGGTTTACGTAGCAAGCACACATCCACAAATGGTTCACGAAGTTTTACATAGCAAGTTCACAAATACGAAATAGTTTCACGAGCAAATGGTTCACGAAGCCAACATAAAATGTTTAACTAGTTCTTTGATCGCTTCTCGTTGTTCACTGCCTCCTTCCCCTCTTCAAGGTACGGTTCTCAGCTGCCTTCTTCCTTTGGTGAGGAGGATGCGATTTCTGAAACGGGGATGGACTTGCCCAATCCCTCTTCGGCGCATTCCTCTTCTCAAGCTGGTTGTCTGGGTTGCTGGAGGTCCATCATCGTCGTCGTACTCCTCCTCCTCATCGCTCTCTTCCTCTTCTTCCCCATGTTCTTCTTCTGCTCCCTCCTCGTTCTCTTCTTCGTCTTCACCTTCTTCGTCTCGTCCTCTTGAACCACCCTAGACGACGAGGCGGCCTGGCTCGATGAAGCGAGGCTACGCATTGGGGCTGTAGGAGCAAAAGCATCAGCAGAGGAGGTAGCGCACCCAAGCAGGCCCACAAGCTTGCGACATTTGTTGACGAACTTCTGCAATGAGAACGAAACAAGAACATAATATGGATCAAGTTTATGGTTAAAAACAAAAATGAACTTAAGAAAATGAACTCGATGTTACCTTCACCGTTCCCCTCAACTTGTTCTCACTAGCTCGAGTCCCGGGGATAGAACTTAGCGCATCAGAGGCTTCAAAAATGCTTTTGTTCAGCTCCGAAGACTACAAAACAATAAAATGAGTCACCCTCACTAAAGTTGATTTCATCCAACTGTCGGTTGAAAACAGATAAAAACAACTTACCACTCTGTTCATGAGGGGTTCGTACTCCCTAAATCCGTCTTTAAGCTCTCTGATGCTCTCATTGTAGGCTTCATTCTCGGAGGCGTCATCGTACAGGTCTTCGGCATCTGTTGTCGTCCACTAGGGCCTCAGGCGCAGACGATGCTTGATGGCATCATCGTACCACAGCATGTGATCCTCGTAGTCATTCCAGTCCATCACTTTCCTCTCCACATCTTTGCGAGTTTTCCACTGGTTCCATTCCTTCACGTATCTCGCATGTTGCTCGTCCCAATGTATGATGGACTAATTCTTCTGCCTGCTCATCCTGCAAGGCATAAGAAAGAATGTAAAACACCCAAAGAATGAATGTAAAACATCAAAACAAAAGTTGTTATCGATGCGATCGCCTGGTGGTACTCATAGGTGTAGGTCGTAGCCACCGGTATCGGTGACGATGCCGGCTGGTGGTGTACGTTGCGCCTTACCAAATTACGCGGCAACGCGCTGTGGCAAGTGGTACTCGACGACATAGACACAAATCATGGGCACGATGCACCGCCAGAGAAGCCGGTCCTGCTTGCACATCACGTTCAGCTCGAACCCCCATTCTCGGTCATCATCATACGGCCGCCAATTAACCTAGTACCAAACAATGGTAAGCTCAAGTGAAAGTGTCGTCGAAAACATTCAAAATCTAGTTCTTATACCTAGAAAGGCGTCAGAGCATCAAGCTCGTTGTTGAAGACCTTGTACAAGGCCTTGGATTCGCCCGTGTAGACACCCACCACGTCCCAAGCGTATGCGACGGTCGGGTACCGATCATCTTCATCATCTTCGCCATAGTTCGTCCATGCACGCGAGCGCAGCTTCTCCGGACGGCCCACCGGGATTCGCTCCCACATCCAAATGGAGAAGCCCCATACACATCCACACATGCCGGACGTATCTTCCGCCCTCTGGGTCGCGTCGTCAAGCTACAAAACAAGTATAGATGATAAGATGACATAATCTAAAGCAGCACATGTCCATGATATTTGAAACAATGTGATATTCACTTACCGAACGGTATAGGTAGGCGAGGCCGGCGGCCCCCCAGCTGTACCCCGCATCCCAGTTGTGACGCCCCCGGCCCGATCGTGCACTAACCATACACGCAAATGCACACGATCAAGCCTAAGGACTCACGGGAAGATATCACAACACAACTCTAAAACATAAATAAAGTCATACAAGCTTTATATTACAAGCCAGGGGCCTCGAGGGCTCGAATACATAAGCTTGCGAACAAGCGTCAGCGGAAGCATCAGATATCTGTGTACAGATATGAAACAGAAACAGAAAGGCCTTTAGAAAGGTGGGGCAAAATAAAACACTACGATCGAAAGGCGTAGGCCTCCTGCCTGGGACCCTCCGATCCTACTCCTGGTCGTCAGTCAACTCATAGCAGAATCCATCCTCTGGGTAGTAGTAGTAGCGACCGTCGGCAGGGCAGCTGTCTCAGGGGTTCCGTCATCTTGGTCACGATAAACTGATATGGGGAGAAAAGAAAAACAAAGCAACCGTGAGTACTCAGAAGTACTCAGCAAGCAAGGATCTACACTACATATGCAACATTTTCAATGAGAGGCTGTATATGTGGACTGGGCTGCAGAAATGCCAGAATAGAGAGAAGGCCTAGTCCTATCGAAGACTAGCATCTTCAGCGGTCTTGCAGCAGTAGAAGAGAGTAGAACAGTTCAATATAATGAAGCAGTATCATTAAGTCTCATCCTCACCCAGAGATCCTTTCTCGACTCCCTGCGAGAAAGCAATCCCAGAGCCATACAGTCATCAACCTCGTCCGGAGATCCCTTCTTGACTCCCTGCGAGAAGCAATCCCAGAGCCATAGTATCCAGTTCTAAAATGTATCAATCAGGATACAACTCCGAGTGTCCTTTACCGTAGAACCGGCTATCGATAGAGATGTTCTTCCCTGCAGGGGTGCACCAACTTACCCAACACGCTCGATTAACTCCGGCCGGACACACTTTCCTGGGTCATGCCCGGCCTCGGCCAAACGACACATCGCAACCCTACCTACAGCTCAGCAGAGAGGTCCCCGCCGGTCTACATCCTAAGCGCTCAGGGGTCTTGGGCCATCGCCCTGTGCACTCCGGGTCGTTGCGAGCAGGGTGAAGCCAGGCACCCGGAGGGCGCCGGTCCGTCCCGGCCGCAAGGCTGAACTAGACGTCTGACAGAGCTTTCGGCTGATGCATACGATGCAGAACGCCCATACTATGCCCACGTGATGGTTAGTGCTATCAGGCCAGAGGCCTGCTCGGATCAAATATCCAAATCGTTAATGGACTAGGGCTTGCGGTGAGCAGAGACTCACGAAAGATGTGACCCCGTCGCCCCGTCTCGAGGACTTGCTGCAAGGTTAAGAATGCCCGGCCGCGCCTCTTCACCACTCGGGCACCACACTGGCACCCGTCTTCACAACACTCGCCTCTCAGGCGCACGCGGGTACCCCTCAGGGCCGACCCGCCTATCCAAGGAACAGTGTAAAGTCCAAGTATCCGTGTGTCCATAACATCAGGGGAATCCGAGGTATCACCCTCGTTGGATTCCTACTCGATGTGTCTGTCAAGGTGAACTCGGAGGATTCACCCTCGATGGGTTCACACTTGATGTGTTGCACGACAGCGTCGTTACCGGAAGTGGCGAAGGAGGAATCACCCTCGATGACCACGACCGAATAGCTACTCTACAGAGTTAACATCAGAAGTGCTACATGAGGTTTCACCCTCGGCACTCGATAGTAACGCTGCAGTGTCGTTACAACTAAGGGGGGTGATGTGCGGTGTCGGGTCCTGGTCTTCAATCCCGTTGATCGGGTCTTCTGACGATCCAGCGCGGCAGTCGGGATAAGTGGGGTCACTGATAGGTCTCTACCAGCCTATACTAAGCAATTTAGGATATGCAGGTAATTATCAACAGCAGGCTACAATAAACAGGCTATGCATCAGAATAGGTAAAGCAGTAGCAGCAGCAATTCTAATGCAAGCATGGGAAATTAGAATGGGCGATATCGGGATGATCAAGGGGGGGGGGCTTGCCTGGTTGCTCGGCGGCAAGGGCAAGGTCGTCAATGGTGTCTTCGGGCTCCGGAGCTGCGTCGGTCTCGGGGACGACGTCGGTGTCGGGGTCTAACGAGAGAGAAGAGGGGGAGGAAACAGTATAAATACACAGCGAACAAGTGCAGCACAAAGCATATCATGGCAATACGCGGTGACGGAGGTGACCTAACGCAGTGCCGGGTGATACTGGCGAAGGTGGGATTCATCCGGGAATGTTTTCCCGTCTCCGGACATTTGTCAGACAGATGACCAGAGAGGAACGGTTGCATGTTCGGATAGTTAGGGACGTGTGACGGACGAACGGACCACGTGTTCGGATTCGTCTCGTCGTTCTAAGCAATTTTCATGTACAAAGTTTTTCCATTGGAGTTACGGATTAAAAGATATGATTTTCTAAAGTTTTTATTGATTTCTGGAATTTATTTAATTTATTTAAATCAAACATTATCCGAAACAGTGTCTTGCTGACGTCAGCATGACGTCAGCATGACATCAGGACCAGTGGGTCCCACCTGTCATAGGCTGTTAGGTTAATTAGTGGTTAACTAATTAATTTACTGTTTAATTAACACTAACTACTTAATTAGATTAACCTAATCAGGATTAATTAACTTAATTAATTAACTAATTAATTAATTAATTATTTTTATTAATTATTTTAATTATTTTTAATATCTACAAGGGCTGGGCCCCGTTCGTCAGTGGCACAGCCGGACATGTCCGAGCTGTGCCCGTTCGGCGCTGGACACGTCCGGTGCCCAGATGCACGCGCGCGCACACAGACGCACGGGCGCGGCGAGCGAGCGAGCCGGGGCGAGGCGGCGACGGGCGCCGGCGTGCGCGGGGCCGTGTGCGGGCGGGAGGTGAGCGCGGGCGGGGCAGGGGTGCGAGTCGGCGCCGGGGAGGACTCGCGGCGGCGGCGCGGCAGTGGGAAGCAGCAGCGCAACAGCGGCTATGTGCGCGCACGCGCGAGCACGCAGGGGCGAGCAGGGCAGCAGTGGGGGAAGGGGCTCGCGACCGAGGCGCGGTGAGCGCGGCCCGGAGCGCGGCTCCGGCGACGAAGGGAAAGGGGAGGGCGGCAGCGGATGCCGGGGGGGTGCTCACGGGGGAGGTTGGACGAGGAGGAGGCGAGGCGGGGCAGATCGGCGCGGGGAGGCGCGCCGGGCGGCGTCGGCCGGGGCGCCGAGCTCCAAGCGGCGGCGGGCGCGGAGGGGATGGAGGTCGATGGCGGTGGTCAGGCGGGCTCCGGGACGGCGAGGTGAGGTCGCGGCCGGGGCGGCGATGATGGGGCCGGCGGCGTCGAGGGCGGGGCGCCGCCCAGATCGGAGGGAGGAGGAGGCGTGAGGGGGAGAGTGGGGGGGGGGAGTGGGTCGGGGTTGGTTAGGGTTTGCGGGGGGGTGAGGGGATAAGGAGAGTGGGGGTGGGCCGGCCTGGCATGTGGCTGGGCCGAGGCCCGGGAGGAGGAGGGGGCCTTTTTTTTTTTTTTGTTTCTTCTTTTTCTTAATTCATATATCTCTGTTTAGTAAATAGTTAGGCCCCAAACCGAATTTTGTAAAAAGGGAGACCTAGTCCTTAAATACCAGTGCTTTATTCCCTAACACCTAAAATTAGTTTGGGCAAAACATCATTTCATACTTAAATTAGATTTAATAAATGGTTATTAAATATTGTTTTTAGTCGCTGTTTGAAGATGTTTGAGTCACTTACCCAACTCCAATGATGTTGGTTTCAATTTTAGAATTGTCTCTGATTTATCTGCTATTTAATGAACAATTTAGTTTTTATGTTGGACAACTTTTATTTTCCACTTTCATTTAAATTTGAATTTTGACTTAGGAGTTGAAATGCAATATGATGTTAATGATGATCATGCACTGTTAATCATGCTGACTTGGCATTATCAAAATGGGATTACTGTGGCTAACCACTGGGGGTGTTACAAATCTCCTCTACGAACAAGAATTCTCGTCCCGAGAATTAAGAGGTAGAAGGAAAAAGTTCGGGGTATTCCGCACGAAGATTATCCTCGCGTTCCCAAGTGGCTTCATCTTCAGTATGATTTGACCACTGAACTTTGAGGAACTTGGTAACTTTCTGGCGGGTTCGACGTTCAGCTTCATCGAGAATGCGGATCGGATGCTCCTTGTAAGATAGGTCATCTTGCAATTCGAGCACCTCCTGATCCACTGCTCGGTGCGGAGATTCCTTGAAGCATTGATGAAGTTGCAACACATGGAAGACGTCGTGGATATGGGAGAATTGCGGCGGCAATTCCAATTTATACGCCACCTGACCACGTCTAGCAATAATGCGGAAAGGACCAATGTAGCGTGGAGCTAGCTTGCCCTTGATTCCAAAACGGTGAGTGCCTTTCATCGGGGTGACTCACAGATAAGCTTGATCACCAGGTTGATAAGTCAAACCCCATCGTTTGCGATCATAGTTGCTCTTCTGGCGGTCCTGAGCCGCCTTGAGATTTTTCCGGACAATACGAACTTGTTCTTCGGCGTGTTGAATAATATCCGAACCCACGAGCGGTCGTTCCCCAGTTTCTGACCAATTCAGAGGGGTTCGACACTTACGTCCATATAGAACTTCGAAGGGGGCCATTTTCAAGCTGGCTTGATAGCTGTTGTTATAAGAGAACTCGGCATACGGAAGAGATTCTTCCCACTTCTTGCCAAACGATATATCACAAGCTCGCACCATGTCTTCAAGCACTTGATTAACTCGTTCAACTTGGCCTTGGGATTGGGGATGATAAGCTGAACTCCAGGTAATATGAGTTCCCATAGCTGTTTGAAAACTTTCCCAGAATTTGAAGTGAAAAGACCGCCACGGTCCAAACTGATCTCCTTCGGAATACCGTGGAGTGATACAATTCTGGAGATATACAACTCTGCTAACTGACTAGCAGTGATCGTCTCCTTGACAGGCAGAAAGTGTGCAACTTTAGAGAGTTGGTCGACGACGACAAGAATAGCATCGTGACCCTTCTGTGACCTGGGAAGTCCTGTAACGAAATCCATCTGAACCTTATCCCATTTCCATAGAGGAATAGGAAGTGGTTGCAGAATTCCAGCTGGTTTCTGATGTTCTGCTTTAACGCGATGACACACATCACATTCGGCAACAATCGAGCAATGTCTTGCTTCATTCTAGACCACCAGTACCTTTGACGGAGATCACGATACATCTTGGTGCTACCCGGATGAATAGACAGCGGGGTATCATGTGCCTCCTTCATGACCTTGCCAGTCATGAGTTCGAAGCGAGGTACCACAATGCGGTTTCTGAAATACAAGGTTCCATCTTCAGACAGCGAGAAATCCCTGTACTTTACAAGGTGAAGGTCTTTCTTCATGAGATCAATTTCAGCATCTTTAGCTTGCGCATTCTTAACAGCTTTCTCGAGATCTGGTTGTATCACAAGGTTATTAAGAGAACCTTGGGGGACAATACGCAGATTCAGCTTGCACAGTTCTTCAAAAAGACGAGGTTGAGCTCGCCTAACCATGAGGTTGTCGCAATAGGACTTGCGGCTTAAGGCATCAGCCATCACGTTAGCCTTGCCAGGGGTATAGGAAATACCCAAATCATAGTCCGCAATGGCCTCCATCCATCTTTGCTGACGGAGGTTTAGAGAAGGTTGAGTGAACAAGTACTTCAGACTTTTATGATCCGTGTATATCTCGCAACGATTACCGAGAAGGTAATGTCGCCACAACTGCAATGCATAGATCACAGCAGCTAGTTCTAGATCATGTACCGGATAATTCTCTTCATGTGGGCGCAACTGACGAGAGCCATAAGCAATCACTTTACGCTCTTGCATTAGGACACAGCCTAATCCTTCACAGGATGCATCACAATAAATCACAAAGTCTTTGCGGGTATCTGGAGGAGAAAGTACTGGGGCAGATGTCAGCTTGTCTTTGAGTGTTTGAAAACTTTCCTGACATTTTTCTGTCCATTCAAACTTAACACCCTTGTGAAGCAGATCAGTCAGGGGCTTAGCAATCTTAGAAAAATTCTCAACAAATCGACGGCAATAGCTTGCTAGGCCGAGAAAACTTCTCACTTGCTTGACGTTCTTCGGAGGAGTCCAGTCCAGAATAGCCTGAACTCGTTCTGGGTTAACAGCAATTCGTGGGCAGGTAGTCAAAGAGGTTGACGATGAGATCACCGACCACTAGAGGCAAGGATGGAATTGCTGTTCATGAATTCATTTAACATCTCGAAAGAAGTCAAAATGTTGCCGCTGAACAGGACACATTTTTTTTGAGAGATTCCAAGAGTGTCAAATGACAGTGTGAGAAGCGTAAGATACTTGTAAAGGAAAGGTTAAACAAACCAATGGAAAGGAAAATGATTATCAGACTAATCAGATCAATATCAGGGAAATCGCACAGATATCCAGCTCTTCGGGTGGACGAGAATTACGAGATCCTAAGTGTCGGCGTTAGTAAAAATTTTAACCCGAATAGAAGAGAGGTCAGAGTCCCAGAGTAAAGGTCAAGGAGTAAAAGATCCTAATACCACCCAATTGGCGACGTGGGCCCGTAAGCCACACAGCCAAGTTAGTAAAACAGGTTTGGTCCACTAGACTCAACTTCGGCCAAGGAGTTGGAAAGGGGGATTCCTACAGTCAGTCGGCTCTGATACCAACTTGTGACGCCCCCGGCCCGATCGTGCACTAACCATACACGCAAATGCATACGATCAAGCCTAAGGACTCATGGGAAGATATCACAACACAACTCTAAAACATAAATAAAGTCATACAAGCTTTATATTACAAGCCAGGGGCCTCGAGGGCTCGAATACATAAGCTTGCGAACAAGCGTCAGCGGAAGCATCAGATATCTGTGTACAGATATGAAACAGAAACAGAAAGGCCTTTAGAAAGGCGGGGCAAAATAAAACACTACGATCGAAAGGCGTAGGCCTCCTGCCTGGGACCCTCCGATCCTACTCCTGGTCGTCAGTCAACTCATAGCAGAATCCATCCTCTGGGTAGTAGTAGTAGCGACCATCGGCAGGGCAGCTGTCTCAGGGGTTCCGTCATCTTGGTCACGATAAACTGATATGGGGAGAAAAGAAAAACAAAGCAACCGTGAGTACTCAGAAGTACTCAGCAAGCAAGGATCTACACTACATATGCAACATTTTCAATGAGAGGCTGTATATGTGGACTGGGCTGCAGAAATGCCAGAATAGAGAGAAGGCCTAGTCCTATCGAAGACTAGCATCTTCAGCGGTCTTGCAGCAGTAGAAGAGAGTAGAACAGTTCAATATAATGAAGCAGTATCATTAAGTCTCATCCTCACCCAGAGATCCTTTCTCGACTCCCTGCGAGAAAGCAATCCCAGAGCCATACAGTCATCAACCTCGTCCGGAGATCCCTTCTCGACTCCCTGCGAGAAGCAATCCCAGAGCCATAGTATCCAAGTATCCAGTTCTAAAATGTATCAATCAGGATACAACTCCGAGTGTCCTTTACCGTAGGACCGGCTATCGATAGAGATGTTCTTCCCTGCAGGGGTGCACCAACTTACCCAACACGCTCGATTAACTCCGGCCGGACACACTTTCCTGGGTCATGCCCGGCCTCGGCCAAACGACACATCGCAACCCTACCTACAGCTCAGCAGAGAGGTCCCCGCCGGTCTACATCCTAAGCGCTCAGGGGTCTTGGGCCATCGCCCTGTGCACTCCGGGTCGTTGCGAGCAGGGTGAAGCCAGGCACCCGGAGGGCGCCGGTCCGTCTCGGCCGCAAGGCTGAACTAGACGTCTGACAGAGCTTTCGGCTGATGCATACGATGCAGAACGCCCATACTATGCCCACGTGATGGTTAGTGCTATCAGGCCAGAGGCCTGCTCGGATCAAATATCCAAATCGTTAATGGACTAGGGCTTGCGGTAACGAGCAGAGACTCACGAAAGATGTGACCCCGTCGCCCCGTCTCGAGGACTTGCTGCAAGGGTTAAGAATGCCCGGCCGCGCCTCGTATTCACCACTCGGGCACCACACTGGCACCCGTCTTCACAACACTCGCCTCTCAGGCGCACGCGGGTACCCCTCAGGGCCGACCCGCCTATCCAAGGAACAGTGTAAAGTCCAAGTATCCGTGTGTCCATAACATCAGGGGAATCCGAGGTATCACCCTCGTTGGATTCCTACTCGATGTGTCTGTCAAGGTGAACTCGGAGGATTCACCCTCGATGGGTTACACTGATGTGTTGCACGACAGCGTCGTTACGGAAAGTGGCGAAGGAGGAATCACCCTCGATGACCGAATAGCTACTCTACAGAGTTAACATCAGAAGTGCTACATGAGGTTTCACCCTCGGCACTCGATAGTAACGCTGCAGTGTCGTTACAACTAAGGGGGGTGATGTGCGGTGTCGGGTCCTGGTCTTCAATCCCGTTGATCGGGTCTTCTGACGATCCAGCGCGGCAGTCGGGATAAGTGGGGTCACTGATAGGTCTCTACCCAGCCTATACTAAGCAGTTTAGGATATGCAGGTAATTATCAACAGCAGGCTACAATAAACAGGCTATGCATCAGAATAGGTAAAACAGTAGCAGCAGCAATTCTAATGCAAGCATGGGAAATTAGAATGGGCGATATCGGGATGATCAAGGGGGGGGGGCTTGCCTGGTTGCTTGGCGGCAAGGGCAAGGTCGTCAATGGTGTCTTCGGGCTCCGGAGCTGCGTCGGTCTCGGGGACGACGTCGGTGTCGGGGTCTAACGAGAGAGAAGAGGGGGAGGAAACAGTATAAATACACAGCGAACAAGTGCAGCACAAAGCATATCATGGCAATACGCGGTGACGGAGGTGACCTAACGCAGTGCCGGGTGATACTGGCGAAGGTGGGATTTATCCGGGAATGTTTTCCCGTCTCCGGACATTTGTCAGACAGATGACCGGAGAGGAACGGTTGCATGTTCGGATATTTAGGGACGTGTGACGGACGAACGGACCACGTTTTCGGATTCGTCTCGTCGTTCTGAGCAATTTTCATGTACAAAGTTTTTCCATTGGAGTTACGGATTAAAAGATATGATTTTCTAAAGTTTTTATTGATTTCTGGAATTTATTTAATTTATTTAAATCAAACATTATCCGAAACAGTGTCTTGCTGACGTCAGCATGACGTCAGGACCAGTGGGTCCCACCTGTCATAGGCTGTTAGGTTAATTAGTGGTTAACTAATTAATTTACTGTTTAATTAACACTAACTACTTAATTAGATTAACCTAATCAGGATTAATTAACTTAATTAATTAATTAATTAATTAAATAATTGTTTTTATTATTTATTTTAATTATTTTTAATATCTACAAGGGCTGGGCCCCGTTCGTCAGTGGCACAGCCGGACATGTCCGAGCTGTGCCCGTTCGGCGCTGGACATGTCCGGTGCCCAAATGCACACGCGCGCACACAGGCGCACGGGCACGGCGAGCGAGCGAGCCGGGGCGAGGCGGCGACGGGCGCCGGCGTGCGCGGGGCCGTGTGCGGGCGGGGCAGGGGTGCGAGTCGGCGCCGGGGAGGACTCACGGCGGCAGTGGGAAGCAGAAGCGAAGCAGCGGCTATGTGCGCGCACGCGCGAGCACGCAGGGGCGAGCAGGGCAGCAGTGGGGGAAGGGGCTCGCGATCGAGGCGCGGTGAGCGCGGCCCGGAGCGCGGCTTCGGAGACGAAGGGAAAGGGGAGGGCGGCAGCGGATGCCGGGGGGTGCTCACGGGGGAGGTTGGACGAGGAGGAGGCGAGGCGGGGCAGATCGGCGCGGGGAGGCGCGCCGGGCGGCGTCGGCCGGGGCGCCAGCTCCACGCGCGGCGGGCCGGGCCGCGTCGGGAGGAGCGGCGGTGGTCGGGTGCGCCCGGGCGCGAGGTAGTTCCCGGCCATTTGGCCGGCCGGGGCGGCGACGATGGGGGCCGGCGGCGTCGGGGGCGGGGCGCCGCCCAGATCGGAGAAGGAGGAGGAGGCGTGAGGGGAGAGTGGGGGGGGGAGTGGGGGTCGGGGTTAGGGTTTGCGGGGGGGTGAGGGGATAAGGAGGGTGGGGGTGGGCCGGCCTGGCATGTGGCTGGGCCCGAAGGCCCCGGGAGGAGGGGGCCTTTTTATTTTTATTTTTTTTGCTTTCTTTCTTTTTCTTTTTCTTAATTCATATATCTCTGTTTAGTAAATAGTTAGGCCCCAAACCGAATTTTGTAAAAAGGGAGACCTAGTCCTTAAATACCAGTGCTTTATTCCCTAACACCTAAAATTAGTTTGGGCAAAACATCATTTCATACTTAAATTAGATTTAATAAATGGTTATTAAATATTGTTTTTAGTCGCTGTTTGAAGATGTTTGAGTCACTTACCCAACTCCAATGATGTTGGTTTCAATTTTAGAATTGTCTCTGATTTATCTGCTATTTAATGAACAATTTAGTTTTTATGTTGGACAACTTTTATTTTCCACTTTCATTTAAATTTGAATTTTGACTTAGGAGTTGAAATGCAATATGATGTTAATGATGATCATGCACTGTTAATCATGCTGGCTTGGCATTATCAAAATGGGATTACTGTGGCTAACCACTGGGGGTGTTACACCAGTCCTTTAGGAAGTCGAGATACATCCATATGGCAGTGTCCCCAAAGCAGTCTGGAAACACTATCTCCATGAGAAGATACCATAGGTAGGCCCTGGTGTACCGCTCCACCACCCGGGGTTCGGCACCTTCCGGGCACTTGCTCCGGTACTTGAGGAGCCAGGGCAGTGGTACGCCGGAAGTCCGGTTATTCTTAGCGAACGGGGGGCAGTCGCCGATGAGGGCGATAACCCTATTGTGCCAGTTCTTCCTCTCCACTCGTCCTGTGAGAGCACGACCCTCGAGCGGTAGGGCCATAATCATCCCCCAATACTGGAGGGTCACGGTTATCTTCCCACATGGAAGATGGAACCTGTGCGTCTCTGGCCGCCACCGGTCGATCAAAGCCATGAGAGCTGAGTGGACGAGCGCTTGCGGCTTACGCTTGAACTGCAGGACGAAACCCAATAGTCGGGATCTCCTGTAGAACGGTGTGTACCGCTCGTCGTACTCCATCTTAACGGTCGTCTTGTGAGCCCTCATCTGCAGTGGCGGGAGCATCTGTGAAAATGAAGAACCAAAGCATAATTAGCATAAACATAATAATTAGCAACTTGTTTTCGTCAATTCGAAAAGATTTGGTTTAAGAATGGTAATTACCACTCCATTCTCAATGAAACGGGCATGGTGACCCTTGTCGAACTTAGTGTCAAGCATGGTATACTTAATGCCGATATCGTCCGCAAGAGGTGGCCTCCTAAAAAAATTGCATAAAATAAAGCATAAGCATATAAAAAAAATAACATGAACTAGAGTTTATCATGAACTAGGAAACATATTCATCACATCCAAAAAAACCTATGAGTTCAATCTTTCAATAAGCATATGAAGATTTTTTTTAAATGAACATGAACTAGGGTTCATCATGTGGTTAAAAAATAAATAAATGCATCCAAAAAGAAGAAACGAAGCACCCATCGAGGCTCCGCAGAGTTTAGCGACTTCTGGCCGTCCGATCGTTTTCCAGATGCACTTTCGGCCGTTCGATCTCGCCTCCGGATGATCTCGGCCGCCGGATCAAAACCCGGCGCTCTAGCGATGAATAATGCAACATCCGGTGTGCCACCGCCTGTAATTTCCTTGCCCCGCTGAGGGCATTTTAGTCATTTCACATGTGGGTATATATTGCAACATCTCCCGTGGAGACCTAGCCACTGCCTGCTCCTCCCACACTCGACCTAGCCGCCGCCTACTCCTCCCGCACTCGCTCCTCCATCTCCCCTCCTCTTCCTCCCGCACTCGCGCCGCCCCACTCCCCATCGCACAGCCGTCGCCCCCGCGCTTCTACCCCTCCTCCTCCCTATTCCTCTTCCGTCGCCGAGCTCGCCGCCGGCACTGTAGTCCCCATCGAGCTTGCCTCTCGCCATCCCCGGGAGGAGAGTGACCAGGATCTTGTGCTGAGGTGAGATGCCATCGCATGGGGAGAGGCACCCGGAGCTGGTCCGGGGCTCGCCAAGGCGCCATGGTGGCCGATCGTTCCCCTGCTGCCCCCGCCCCCATCTCCTCTCACACTTCTTGTCACCGAGCTCGAGTTGCAGAGGCGCGCCGCTATAGGGATGGACGAGAGGATCTTAGGTCAGCCCACACCCTCACCTTTTCTTGCTTGTACGCCGCGATATGTGAGAGCCAGGAAGATGAGGAGGAGGCAGCGAAGGACATGGTTCCCTTTGTTTACCCGTCTTTCGTTGATTTGGAATCTCGTTTGGTTGCAGGTCCTCTCTTTCTTCCAGTCTCTCTATCGGATCTGCTGATGCACTCATTGATCTCTAGGTATGTGTCTACTTTCTCTCGTTCTTGGTGATTGGATGCTGCTCATATCTAATTTTCCCTTTTTTATACCTACAGATTGGTCCTCTGTTGCTCGATCCCCTGGTCGGTGCCTCCTTCGATCTATGCTTGCTTGTCTCTATTCACTCATCTGCAGGTCAACCCTTCTTCTCCTCCTCCTTTACGCTCCTTTTATTTTCCATGAGCTAGGTACACGGTTGTATGGTGATATGCTTCTTGTGCAGGCTGGCGAATAAGAGCCTTCTATTTCTTGTCTTGTTTCTGGTACAGCCAAAAGTATCAATCACTTTGTGCACTGGTTTTTTTTGGTTGCCATGCTTCCTTATTTTATTTTTAGTGGAGTGTAGATCTATGCCTTTTGTCCCTTCCTTGTAGGGCCAATGATTGCTGTTCCTTTGTGCATGCAATGTTGGTGTTTTTGTTCTTTTGTGCATGGATAAGAGTATTTGGGGCTTGGCTTAATTAGGAAGGGAATTTTTTCTGTTGTTGGCCTCATGTTAGATAAATTTCAGGTTTCATATTTGCTTTGTGATATTGGAGATGGCCACCTACTCAGTTTCTTACTTTCTGCACTGCTCGATAAATCAATGACTTTGCTTCAATGTCTGGCCTAGGTAGCTATTCATCTTGCATCAATCTACGTGTAGCTGAAGAATGTTGGTTCTATCCATCTTGAGTAGGTTTTCTTAAGCTCAATAATTAATTTTATGGAGAGTGTGTTTTGCCTATTCATAATTATATAGGCTAATGCATGTCCCGGTCTATGATTACTTTAACAATTACTGCATTTGTGGTGTTCCTGAATTCTGGTGATGTAGTTTCAGAATGTCCTTCTTTTAGTCTGACAAAAAGGTTTTTTTTTGTAGATTAGCAAGGTGACAGAAGATATATACCTCGACAAAAAATACAAAAAAGGGAACGTCATAATGATATTCCTTTGTGAGCATCGGCTTTGCGGTGCATTCTTACTCACCACCAGGTACTTTGAAGCTAATAATGTCCCAGATTGGTGGCATTCTGTTTGAAAGCATGCTGGTTCGGTTTTGCAGTAGTTTTGACTTCAATAGTGGTTCAGTTTTGACTTCAATAGTGGTTCTGCAACTAATTATTTGTTGGTATGTTGGTTTGATTGGGAACAGGTGGGGTCCTCAGTTTGAGCAGGCTACCTATAAGAATCGTCAGCGTCATTACCTATTAGAGCAGGTGACCTTCAAATGTCCTTAGTTTGAATGCTTCCACAAACAGTTTTTTAGCATCTGCGACTGATTATTAGTTTTGTTACATAATGAGTATTTATATTCCCTTATTCAGATCTAACTATAGTATTTTTGTATCCTGAGATGCTTTCAGACAGATGGGAGTGTCCCCAATACCCTGGTCATTGCAAACTGTGAAGTTGTCAAGCCACGGGTTGTAGCTGCAGAACACATATCAGAGGTTATTCAGTGATCATTGGCTTTCCTTTACACTTTCAGTTTGTTAGTGCAGAATAGCGTGATTTCTCAGATGCATGTAAATATATAGATCTGTCCTCTTAGGTCCTGCATGCAGTTCTTAGTTAAGCTTCTCTGTGAGTTTCTTATGCATGTGCATAATGGTATAATTATGGCGGTTCTTTGGATTTTTATGTATTTTGGAGTATACTTACATTAACAGGTTTGAGAGTGCATAAACTAGGAATTTTTCATACTGGTGATTAATTGGTTCAGAATAGAGCTGGCCAGATGTCTGTTTGTACTGTAGTTCAATGAGGAAGCGCGGTCACTTTTTGTAAAGAAATACAAGACTATCATTCACCCAGGCGAGGTAATAATTTGTCCTCTAAACTTCCTGAGTTGCAACTATAGACTCCCCCATTTGGAAACAAGTGACGCTGTTTTATTTCATCGCTTATTTCCAAATGGAGGTAATAGTATCGAAGTTATCTTCCTTACATGTTGCTTACTCTGTTTTTTTAATTTACCATATCTTGATTATTCTCTTTCTCTTAATTTACACTGGCTACTTCATTTTTGAAACTTATTGTTATCCGATCTGTGTCTTTCTGTTCTCTAAGATGGTGTTTGCATTCTTGTGTTTTAGCTTGCATGCCTAGCATTTTACTTTTCGCGCCGCTTTGATTTATGAGTTGAAGTCAGTAGTTGATGCATTCTGACTTCTTTGATTGTTTATTGTGTATCTAGGTTAATAGAATCAGGGAGATGGCGCCGTCCCCATGGACAAGGTCAGTTGCTCCGATCTGGACAAGCAGCAGCTGCTGCTGCCGCTGCAGGTGGACGAGGCACGAGCCCTCATGGCTCCTCCCTCCTCCTACCCCTTTGACGTGGTGAGCTCCACCCCCTCTTCCTACCCCCTGCACATCTATCTTATCTAGCCAATTTGATTGCAATTTAGTAGAATTGTCTGAGTGCTATGAAGGTTAGTGTTTGTCAGACATGCATAGCTTAGGTTGATAGGACTGATTATTGAGTTAACTGGTGCTGGTTCAATTGTATCTGTATCACCTTGATGTAGTTGTCTAATTCAGGAAAGGGAGATAATTCAGTCCTTTTTGACAAATAAAGGAAGCTAATTCAGTCCTTTTTTAGATAAGGAATGCTAATTCTGTCCATTCCTGTATTAGTTATCTTTTCTGCATTGGCACTCAGACCGACATCATACATGATGTAGGAGTTGCTGCAGCCTGCAGTAGTATATGCTTTTGAAATAAAAATGCCTCTATTTTGGATTGGAAATATGTTATCAACATTTCAAGTAAGTGTGCAGTACCACTCACTTGTTCCTAATAAATATGCAAGCTTTTTATCCTCTGTTTTTCTTTACCCAGTGAAACTCTTTGAACAGGGCACTCTTGGTTAAGTCTGATTCTTTTATTTCATAAATATGTACAGGGATGAGGCGACAATAGTTGCATTCTCTTTATATGAACGTGAAGACCTAGAAGGTCGTCTCCTCGAAAGGGATGCTTCATTTACAAGAGCCGCTCTCCCCAACAACACTGTTGTGATGTACTGAAGCCTCCCGTTCCACATGCTCGGTACTTGCACCTCAACGTCACTTCTATGAGTTGTGGCCTAGGTTAGGTCGATCCCTAATCTCTGTTCCAATTTATTCCGGTGTCATTATTCTCGGGATCCTTTTAAATAGTGATTTATGCGCTGCTTTTGTATTTTTGGGGGCTAGAGATTGTAGGTTGATTTAGATTGCTAACTAGATTCAAGAATTAAGTATCAATTCATTTGTATATTTCTTAGAGAATTAACCTAGCCAGCATAAATGGATTGGCACCATATTTGGATCGAGTATTATAGTTACATTAAGTTCAGCATGGTTTAAGTTCGCCAAAATGCAAGGAATTCTAAATATCAACATGACTAGGGATAGTCATAAATGGAATCTGACATTGATAATTACTACTGGTTTGGTACTTTGCTGCCTGATCATGATCATTTTCTCAGTATGTTGCTTTACATTGGAATTACATCCTGATGTCACCGAAGGTATAACATGGCTATGGGGCAGGTCAGCTTTAGTTTATTCCCTCTAAGGCTATAATTTTCTACCTATTTTTCCTAACCTGTGATGTCTTTGCCTCAGGCATGTTAGAGTGCAGAGTATATGGTGTATATGTCCTTGCTTACCCGTTCCATGGATACTTCATATGCAGAAGATAAAGATTGAATATTATTGGAGGTGTCTGATGCTTTTCATCTCCGCCTGTCAGTCCTGTTGTGAGCGCTCGGATTGGTTGGCATTGATCTTTTGCGGTATTCTTTGATCAACTCTATTTGGGGTTTCCTTCTACCAAATTAGGGGTCATTCTAGTTTGTTTTGTCCTTATCTCTTTTTATGTCGTAAATTCTTCACCTATTCAAGAAGCTTACTTGAACAAGATCTGTTCTATAGGGTCGTACCGCTGCATACTAAACTAATAAGGAAGCAAGCACCCAAGAAGCTTATTTTTTAAAATTAAATACAGTGTCCTCGTATGCAGCCTTTTTCTATTCAGTCGTTTGATCAACAAAATATTTACTATTTCAAGCACTTTAAAGATATAAACGATGAGACAATTGCTCAAGGTAAAGAGCTATGTGTTGTTTTCAATTAGTGAGTGCTTTCATATAATCCAACCACTCCAACTTTATGACATATTCAAGATACACATTCAGTAGCTCTTTTAATTGAGCAATATTTGTTTTGAGTTTAATCCAACTATTCTAACTTTATGACATATTTACGATACACACGCTACTGTTAGATCTCTTTCATACAAATTTCACTACTTCCACTTGCTACTGTTATATAATTTGTACTGCCTTTTCGACTTGCTAAGGCTGATAAATGATGACGTGGTATAATTGAAGGAAATATGCCCTAGAGGCAATAATAAAGTTGTTATTTATATTTCCTTATATCATGATAAATGTTTATTATTCATGCTAGAATTGTATTAACCGGAAACTTAGTACATGTGTGAATACATAGACAAACAGACCGTTCCTAGTATGCCTCTACTTGACTAGCTTGTTTTTCAAAGATGGTTATGTTTCCTGACCATAGACATGTGTTGTCATTTGATGAACAGGATCACATCATTAGAGAATGATGTGATGGACAAGACCCATCCGTTAGCTTAGCATAATGATCGTTTAGTTTTATTGCTATTGCTTTCCTCATGACTTATACATATTCCTCTGACTATGAGATCATGCAAGTCCCGAATACCGGAGGAACACTTTGTGTGCTATCAAACATCACAACATAACTAGGTGATTATAAAGATGTTCTACAGGTGTCTCCGAAGGTGTTTGTTGGGTTGGCATAAATCGAGATTAGGATTTGTCACTCCGAGTATCGGAGAGGTATCTCTGGGCCCTCTCGGTAATACACATCATATGAAGCCTTGCAAGCAATGTGACTAATGAGTTAGTTGCGGGATGATGCATTACGGAACGAGTAAAGAGACTTGCCGGTAACGAGATTGAACTAGGTATGATGATACCGACGATCGAATCTCGGGCAAGTAACATACCGATGACAAAGGGAATAACGTATGTTGTTATGTGGTTTGACCGATAAAGATCTTCGTAGAATATGTAGGAGCCAATATGAACATCCAGGTTACACTATTGGTTATTGACCGGAGATGTGTCTCGGTCATGTCTACATAGTTCTCGAACCCGTAGGGTCCGCACGCTTAACGTTCGATGACGATTTGTATTATGAGTTATGTGATTTGATGACCGAAGTTTGTTCGGAGTCCCGGATGAGATCACGGACATGACGAGGAGTCTTGAAATGGTCGAGAGGTAAAGATTCATATATTGGAAGGCTATATTCGGACATCGGAAAGGTTCCGAGTGATTCGGGTATTTTTCGGAGTACCGGGGAGTTACGGGAATTCACCGGGAGAAGTAATGGGCCTTATTGGGCAATACGGCAAAAGAGGAGGCAGGCCAAAGGGGAGGTGGCGCGCGCCCCCCCATGGGTCCGTATTGTACTAGGGGAAGGGGGCGGCGCCCCCTTGCCCTTTCCTACTCCCTCTCTCTTTCCCTCTTTCCTTCTCTCCTACTCCGAAAAGGGAAAGGGATTCCTACTAGGACTTGGAAGTCCTAGTAGGACTCAATACACTTGGCGCGCCCCTAGGAGGGCCGGCCTCTCTCCCTCCCTCCATTATATACGGGGGAGGGGGGCACCCCAAAGGCACACCAAGATTTGTCTTTGCCGTGTGCGGTGCCCCCCTCCACAGCTACACACCTCGGTCATATCGTCGTAGTGCTTAGGCGAAGCCCTGCGCCGGTAACTTCATCATCACCGTCGCCACGCCGTCGTGCTGACGGAACTCTCCCTCGTCCTCAACTGGATCAAGAGCTCGAGGGACGTCATCGAGCTGAACGTGTGCTGAACTCAGAGGTGCCGTACGTTCGGTGCTTGATCGGTTGGATCGCGAAGACGTTCGACTACATCAACCGCGTTAAGCTAACGCTTCTGCTTTCGGTCTATGAGGGTACGTGGACATACTCTCCCCTCTCGTTGCTATGCATCTCCTAGATAGATCTTGCATGAACGTAGGATTTTTTTTTAAATTGCACGTTCCCCAATAGTGGTATCCGAGCTAGGTCTATGCGTAGATGATATGCACGACTAGAACACAAAGAGTTGTGGGCGATAATAGTCATACCGCTTACCACCAACGTCTTACTTTGATTCGGCGGTATTGTTGGATGAAGCGGCCCGGACCGACATTACATGACCGCGTTCATGAGACTGGTTCTACCGACGTGCTTTGCACAAAGGTGGCTGGCGGGTGGCTGTTTCTCCAACTTTAGTTGAATCAAGTTTGACTACGGCCGGTCCTTGTTGAAGGTTAAAACAGCACACTTGACGAAAAATCGTTGTGGATTTGATGCGTAGGTAAGAACGGTTCTTTCTAGAAGCCCGTAGCAGCCATGTAAAACTTGCAACAACAAAGTAGAGGACGTCTAACTTGTTTTTGCAGGGCATGCTGTGATGTGATATGGTCAAGACATGATGCGATATACGTTATTGTATGAGATGATCATGTTTTGTAAAAGTTATCGGCAACTGGCAGGAGCCTTATGGTTGTCGCTTTATTGTATGAAATGCAATCGCCATGTAATTGCTTTACTTTATCACTATGCAGTAGCGATAGTCGTAGAAGCAATAGTTGGCGAGACAACAACGACGCTATGATGGAGATCAAGGTGTCAAGCCGGTGACGATGGAGATCATGACGGTGCTTTGGAGATGGAGATCAAAGGCACAAGATGATGATGACCATATCATTTCACATATTTTGATTGCATGTGATGTTTATCTTTTATGCATCTTATTTTGCTTAGTATGACGGTAGCATTATAAGATGATCCCTCACTAAATTTCAAGGTATAAGTGTTCTCCCTGAGTATACACCGTTGCGACAGTTCGTCGTGCCGAGACACCACGTGATGATCGGGTGTGATAAGCTCTACGTTCACATACAATGGGTGCAAGCCAGTTTTGCACGTGCAGAATACTCGGGTTAAACTTGACGAGCCTAGCATATGCAGATGTGGCCTCGGAACACTGAGACCGAAAGGTCGAACGTGAATCATATAGTATATATGATCAACATAGAGATGTTCACCATTGAAAACTACTCCATCTCACGTGATGATCGGACATGGTTTAGTTGATATGGATAACGTGATCATTTAGATGACTAGAGGGATGTCTATCTAAGTGGGAGTTCTTAAGTAATATGATTAATTGAACTTTAATTTATCATGGACTTAGTCCTGGTAGTATTTGCAAATTATGTTGTAGATCAATAACTCGCGTATAGCTCCCCTATTTTTTTTTGATATGTTCCTAGAGAAAACTAAGTTGAAAGATGATAGTAGCAATGATGCGGACTGGTTCCGTGATCTGAGGATTATCCTCATTGTTGCACAGAAGAATTATGTCCTTGATGCACCGCTAGGTGACAGACCTATTGTAGGAGCAGATGCAAACGTTATGAATGTTTAGCAAGCTCGATATGATGACTACTTGATAGTTTAGTGCGCCATGATTTACGGCTTAGAACCGGGACTTCAAAAACATTTTGAACACCACGGAGCATATGAGATGTTCCAAGAGCTGAAATCGGTATTTCAGACTCATGCCCGTGTCGAGAGGTATGAGACCTCTGACAAGTACTTTGCCTACAAGATGGAGGAGAATAGCTCAGCTAGTGAGCATGTGCTCAGAATGTCTGGGTACTACAATCGCTTGAATCAAGAGGGAGTTAATCTTCCAGATAAGATAGTGATTGACAGAGTTCTCTAGTCACTATCACCACGTTACTAGAACTTCATGATGAACTATAATATGGAAGGGATGACGAAAATGATTCCCAAGCTCTTCGCGATGCTGAAATCGGTGAAGGTAGAAATCAAAAATTAGCATCAAGTGTTGATGGTTGACAAGACCACTAGTTTCAAGAAAAAGGGCGAGGGAAAGAAAGGGAACTCCAAGAAGAATGGCAAACAGGTTGTCACTCCCGTGAAGAAGCCCAAAGATGGACCTAAGCCTGAAACTGAGTGCTTCTACTGCAAAGGGACTGGTCACTGGAAGCGGAACTGCCCCAAATACTTGGCGGATAAGAAGGATGGCAAAGTGAACAAAGGTATATTTTATATACATGTTATTGATGTGTATTTTACTAGTGTTCATAGTAGCCCCTGGGTATTTGATACCGGTTCAGTTGCTAACATTAGTAACTCAATACAAGAGTTGCAAAATGAACAGAGACTATTTAATGACAAGGTGACGATGAGTGTTGGAAGTGATTCCAAGGTTGATAAGATCACCATCGCACACTCTCTCTACCTTCGGGATTAGTGTTGGACCTAAATAAATGTTATTTGGTGTTTGCGTTGAGCATGAATATGATTGGATCATGTTTATTGCGATATGGTTATTCATTTAAGTCAGAGAATAATTGTTGTTCTGTTTATATGAATAAAGCCTTCTATGGTCATACACTCAATATAAATGGTTTATTGAATCTCGATCGTAGTGATACACATATTCATAATATTGATGCCAAAAGATGCAAAGTTGATAATGATAGTGCAACATATTTGTGGCACTACCGTTTAGGTCATATTGGTGTAAAGCGCATGAAGAAACTACATGCAGATAGACTTTTGGAATCACTTGATTATGAATCATTTAATGCTTGCGAACCATGCCTCATGGGCAAGATGACTAAGACTCCGTTCTCCGAAACAATGGAGCGAGCAACTGACTTATTGGAAATAATACATACTGATGTATGCGGTCCGATGAGTGTTGAGGCTCGCGGCGAGTATCGTTATTTTCTGACCTTCACAGATGATTTGAGCAGATATGGGTATATCTACTTAATGAAACATAAGTCTGAAACATTTGAAAAGTTCAAAGAATTTCAGAGTGAAGTGGAAAATCATCGTAACAAGAAAATAAAGTTTTTACGATCTGATCGCGGAGGCGAATATTTGAGTTACGAGTTTGGTCTTCATTTAAAACAATGTGGAATAGTTTCGCAACTCACGCCACCTGGAACACCACAACGTAATGGTGTGGCCGAACGTCGTAACCGTACTTTATTAGATATGGTGCGATCTATGATGTCTCTTACCGATTTACCACTATCGTTTTGGGGTTATGCATTAGAGACAGCTGCATTCACGTTAAACAGGGCACCATCTAAATCCGTTGAGACGACACTGCATGAACTATGGTTTGGCAAGAAACCTAAGCTGTCGTTTCTTAAAGTTTGGGGTTGCGATGCTTATGTGAAAAAGCTTCGGCCTGATAAGCTCGAACCCAAATCGGAGAAGTGCGTCTTCATAGGATACCCAAAAGAAACTGTTGGGTACACCTTCTATCACAGATCCAAAGGCAAAAAATCTTTGTTGCTAAGAATGGATCCTTTCTAGAGAAGGAGTTTCTCTCGAAAGAAGTGAGTGGGAGGAAAGTAGAACTTGATGAGGTAATTGTACCTTCTTCCGAATTGGGAAGTAGTTCATCACAGAAATCAGTTCCAGTGATGCCTACACCAATTAGTGAGGAAGTTAATGATGATGATCATGAAACTTCGGATCAAGTTACTACCGAACCTCGTAGGTCAACCAGAGTACGTTCCGCACCAGAGTGGTATGGTAATTCTGTTCTGGAAGTCATGTTACTAGACCATGATGAACCTACGAACTATGAGGAAGCGATGATGAGCCCAGATTCCCCGAAATGGCTTGAGGCCATGAAATATGAGATGGGATCCATGTATGAGAACAAAGTGTTGACTTTGGTTGACTTGCCCGATGATCGGCAAGCCATAGAGAATAAATGGATCTTCAAGAAGAAGACTGACGCTGACGGTAATGTTACTGTCTACAAAGCTCGACTTGTTGCGAAAGGTTTTCGACAAGTTCAAGGAGTTGACTACGATGAGACCTTCTCACCCGTGGCGATGCTTAAGTCTGTCCGAATCATGTTAGCAATTGCTGAATTTTATGATTATGAAATTTGGCAAATGGATGTCAAAACCGCATTCCTTAATGGATTTCTTAAAGAAGAGTTGTATATGATGCAACCAGAAGGTTTTCTTGATCCTAAAGGTGCTAACAAAGTGTGCAAGCTCCAGCGATCCATTTATGGACTGGTGCAAGCATCTCGGAGTTGGAATATACGCTTTGATGAAGTGATCAAAGCATATGGTTTTATACAGACTTTTGGAGAAGCCTGTATTTACAAGAAAGTGAGTGGGAGCTCTGTAGCATTTTTGATATTATATGTGGATGACATATTGTTGATTGGAAATAATATAGAATTTCTGGATAGCATAAAAGGATACTTGAATAAGAGTTTTTCAATAAAAGACCTCGGTGAAGCTGCTTAAGTATTGAGCATCAAGATCTATAGGGATAGATCGAGACACTTAATAGGACTTTCACAAAGCACATACCTTGACAAAATTTTGAAGGAGTTCAAAAAGGGATCAGTCAAAGAAAGAGTTCTTACATGTATTCAAGGTATAAAGTTGAGTAAGACTCAAAGCATGACCACGGCAGAAGATAGAGAGAGAATGAAAGTCATTCCCTATGCCTCAGCCATAGGTTCTATAAAGTATGCCATGCTGTATACCAGACCTATTGTGTACCTTGCCATGAGTTTGGCAAGGGGGTACGATAGTGATCCAGGAATGGATCACTGGACAGCGGTCAAAATTATCCTTAGTTACCTAAGAGGACTAAGGAAATGTTTCTCGGTTATGGAGGTGACAAAGAGTTCGTCGTAAAGGGTTACGTCGATGCAAGCTTTGACACTGATCCAGATGACTCTGAGTCTCAATCTGGATACATATTGAAAGTGGGAGCAATTAGCTAAAGTAGCTCCGTGCAGAGCATTGTAGACATAGAAATTTGCAAAATACATACGGATCTGAATATGGCAGACCCGTTGACTAAACCTCTCTCACAAGCAAAACATGATCACACCTTAGTACTCTTTGGGTGCTAATCACATAGCGATGTGAACTAGATTATTGACTCTAGTAAACCCTTTGGGTGTTGGTCACATGGCGATGTGAACTATGGGTGTTAATCACATAAAGATGTGAACTATTGGTGTTAAATCACATGGCGATGTGAACTAGATTATTGACTCTAGTGCAAGTGGGAGACTGAAGGAAATATGCCCTAGAGGCAATAATAAAGTTGTTATTTATATTTCCTTATATCATGATAAATGTTTATTATTCATGCTAGAATTGTATTAACCGGAAACTTAGTACATATGTGAATACATAGACAAACAGAGCGTTCCTAGTATGCCTCTACTTGACTAGCTTGTTTTTCAAAGATGGTTATGTTTACTGACCATAGACATGTGTTGTCATTTGATGAACAGGATCACATCATTAGAGAATGATGTGATGGACAAGACCCATCCGTTAGCTTAGCATAATGATCGTTAAGTTTTATTGCTATTGCTTGCTTCATGACTTATACACATTCCTCTGACTATGAGATCATGCAACTCCCGAATACCGGAGGAACACTTTGTGTGCTATCAAACATCACAACGTAACTGGGTGATTATAAAGATGCTCTACAGGTGTCTCCGAAGGTGTTTGTTGGGTTGGCATAAATCGAGATTAGGATTTGTCACTCCGAGTATCGGAGAGGTATCTCTAGGCCCTCTCCGTAATACACATCATATGAAGCCTTGCAAGCAATGTGACTAATGAGTTAGTTGCGGGATGATGCATTACGGAACGAGTAAAGAGACTTGCCGGTAACGAGATTGAACTAGGTATGATGATACCGACGATCGAATCTCGGGCAAGTAACATACCGATGACAAAGGGAATAACGTATGTTGTTATGCGGTTTGACCGATAAAGATCTTCGTAGAATATGTAGGAGCCAATATGAGCATCCAGGTTCCGCTATTGGTTATTGACCGGAGATGTGTCTCGGTCATGTCTACGTAGTTCTCGAACCCGTAGGGTCCGCACGCTTAACGTTCGATGACGATTTGTATTATGAGTTATGTGATTTGATGACCGAAGTTTGTTTGGAGTCCCGTATGAGATCACGGAAATTACGAGGAGTCTCGAAATGGTCGAGATGTAAAGATTCATATATTGGAAGGCTACATTCGGACATCGCAAAGGTTCCGAGTGATTCGGGTATTTTTTGGAGTACCGGGGAGTTACGGGAATTCACCGGGAGAAGTAATGGGCCTTATTGGGCCATACGGAAAAAGAGGAGGCAGGCCAAAGGGGAGGTGGCACGCGCCCCCCCATGGGTCCGTATTGGACTAGGGGAAGGGGGCGGCGCCCCCCTTGCCCTTTCCTACTCCCTCTCTCTTTCCCTCTTTCCTTCTCTCCTACTCCGAAAAGGGAAAGGGATTCCTACTAGGACTTGGAAGTCATAGTAGGACTCCATACACTTGGCGCGACCCTAGGAGGGCCGGCCTCTCTCCCTCCCTCCTTTATATACGGGGGAGAGGGGCACCCCAAAGGCACACCAAGATTTGTCTTAGCCGTGTGCGGTGCCCCCCTCCACAGTTACACACCTCGGTCATATCATCGTAGTGCTTAGGCGAAGCCCTGCGCCGGTAACTTCATCATCACCGTCGCCATGCCGTCGTGCTGACGGAACTCTCCCTCATCCTCAACTGGATCAAGAGCTCAAGGGATGTCATCGAGCTGAACGTGTGCTGAACTCGGAGGTGCCGTACATTCGGTGCTTGATCGGTTGGATCGCGAAGACGTTCGACTACATCAACCGCGTTAAGCAAACGCTTCCGCTTTCGGTCTACGAGGGTACGTGGACATACTCTCCCCTCTTGTTGCTATGCATATCCTAGATATATCTTGCGTGAACGTAGGAATTTTTTTGAAATTGCACGTTCCCCAACAATAATACATGTATTAAGATGTTAGCCAAAGAAATGTTACATCTCTGCTGATTTATTATATATATGGCTTACTGATGCTTTTATGGTACTGAACAACATATTCTCATTTAGTGCACTGTAGATTTAGATGCACTTATGGTACATATGGCTTACTGATGCTCTTATGGTACGACACACTTTCGGTGATTTGTTCCAATAAACATCAGAGTTCTATTTTTGTGCAACTGTGTCCAACTCTTGTTATTTGTTTGCTGAGAGACAGTGTGGCCAAGAAGTCCACGATCTGAATTTTTTTTGTTTCTTCGATTTGGATGCAGCCATGGACGAAGAGGACAAGGGCCCAGACCTTGAGGGTGAGGTCGTCCACTCCTACCACCACGAACCTGATACGTCCATTTTGCATCATATTTTCCTACTGTTATTTATGATGTTTTTATGCATAATAATGCTTTTTGGAGTAATTCTAATGCCTTTTCTCTCATAATATGCAAGGTTCACACAAAGAGGGAGAATTCCGGCAGCTGGAAATCTGGACCTGAAAAAGCTACGTCAGGCTACCTATTCTGCACAACTCCAAATGAGCTGAAACTTCACGAGGAACTTTTATGGAATATATAAGAATTATTGGAGCAAATAGGTACCAGAGGGGCCCCACCAGGTGGGCACAACCCACCTGGGCGCGCCAGGGAGCCCAGGCGCGCCCTGGTGGGTTGTGCCCTCCTCGGCCCACCTCCAGTGCCCCTCTTCTGGTATATAAGTCATTTTGACCTAGAAAAAAAATAAGGAGAGGACTTTCGGGACGAAGTGCCGCCGTCTCAAGGTGGAACTTGGGTAGGAGAATTTTGCCCTCTGGCGGAGCGGTTTCGCCGGGGGAACTTCCCTTCCGGAGGGGGAAATCATCGTCATCATCATCACCAACAACTCTCCCATATTGGGGAGGGAAATCTCCATCAACATCTTCAACAGCACCATATCCTCTCAAACCCTAGTTCATCTCTTGTGTTAAATCTTTGTACCGGAACTATAGATTGGTACTTGTGGGTGACTAGTAGTGTTGATTGCATCTTGTAGTTGATTACTATATGGTTTATTTGGTGGAAGATTATATGTTCAGATCCATTATGCTATTTAATACCCCTCTGATCTTGAGCATGATTATCATTAGTGAGTAGTTACTTTTGTTCTTGAGGTCACGGGAGAAATCTTGTTGCAAGTAATCATGTGAATTTGATATGTGTTCGATATTTTGATGATATGTATGTTGTGATTCCCTTAGTGGTGTCATGTGAACGTCGACTACATGGCACTTCACCATATTTGGGCCTAAGGGAATGCATTGTGGAGTATTTATTAGATGATGGGTTGCGAGAGTGACAGAAGCTTAAACCCTAGTTTATGCGCTATTCCGTAAGGGACTGATTTGGATCCAAAAATTTAATGCTATGGTTAGATTTATTCTTAATACTTTTCTCGTAGTTGCGGATGCTTGCGAGGGGGTTAATCATAAGTAGGAGGTTTGTTCAAGTAAGAACAGCACCTAAGCACTGGCCCACCCACATATCAAATTATCAAAGTAGCGAGCACAAATCAAACCAACATGATGAAAGTGACTAGATGAAATTCCCGTGTACCCCCAAGAACGCTTTGCTTATCATAAGAGACCGTTTTGGCCTGTCCTTTGCCTCAAAAGGATTGGGCTACCTTGCTGCACTTTTATTACCATTACCGTTACTTGCTCATTACAAATTATCTTGCTATCAAACTACTCGTTACTTATAATTTCAGTGCTTGCAGACATTACCTTGCTGAAAACCGCTTGTCATTTCCTTCTGCTCCTCGTTGGGTTCGACGCTCTTACTTATCCAAAGGACTACGATTGATCCCCTATACTTGTGGGTCATCAAGGCTCTTTTCTGGCGCCATTGCCAGGGAGTGAAGCGCTTTTGGTGAGTGGAAATCGGTAAGGAAAAATTATTACTACGTGCTGAAATTTATTGTCACTTGTTACTATGGAGAACAATCCTTTGAGGGGTTTGTTCGGGGTATCTTCACCTCGACCGGAACCACAATTAGTTACCCCTCAACCTACTGCACCTACTGAAAATATTGGTTATGAAAATCCTTCGGGTATGATAGAACAACTGCTAGCTAATCCTTATGCAGGAGATGGAACTGAACATCCTGATATGCACTTGATATATGTGGATGAAATTTGTGGATTATTTAAGCTTGCAGGTTTACTCGGAGATGAAGCTAAGAAGAAGGTTTTCCCTTTATCTTTGAAGGGAAAAGCATTGGCATGGTATAGGCTATGCGATGATATTGGATCTTGGAATTGGAATCGATTGAAATTGGAATTTCACCAAAAAAATTATCCTATGCATCTAGTTCATCGTGATCGGAATTACATATATAATTTTTGGCCTCGTGAAGGAGAAAGTATCGCTCTAGCTTGGGGGAGGCTTAAGTCAATGTTATATTCATGCCCCAATCATGAGCTCTCAAGAGAAATTATTATTCAGAATTTTTATGCTCGGCTTTCTCATGATGATCGATCCATGCTTGATACTTCTTGTACTGGTTCCTTTATGAAGAAGACTATTGACTTCCGGTGGGATCTTTTAGAAAGAATTAAACACAACTCTGAAGATTGGGAACTCGACGAATGTAAAGAGTCAGGTATTAAGCTCAAGTATGATTGTGTTAAATCTTTTAGGAATACCGATGCTTTTCAAAAGTTTAGCATTAAATATGGACTTGACTCTGAGATAGTAGTCTCCTTTTGTGAATCATTTGCTACTCATGTTGACCTCACTAAAGAGAAGTGGTTTAAATATCACCCACCTATCAAAGAAGAAATTAAAGAACCAGTAATAGCTAAAGATGAAACTATTATTTACAATGTTGATCCAGTTGTGCCTACTGCTTATATCGAAAAACCACCTTTCCCTGTTAGGATAAAGGAACATGCTAGTCTCAACTGTGGTCAACAAAAGTTATATTAGAACTTCCAAACCTGCTGAACAAATCAAAGCAGAACCTAGTGTTGCTATGGTTAAAGATCTCTTGGTTGAAAATATAGATGGGCATGTTATTTACTTCTGTGATGAAGCTGCTAGAATTGCCAAACCCGATGAAAAAGATAAACATAGACCCGTTGTTGGCATACCTGTTGTCTCAGTTAAAATAGGAGATCACTATTATCATGGTTTATGCGACATAGGTGCTAGCGTGAGTGCCATTCCTCTTACCTTATATCAAGAAATTATGAATGATATAGCACCTGCTGAAATAGAAGACATATATGTTACTATTAAACTTGCTAATAGGGACACCATCACACCACTTGGGATTGTTAGAGATGTTGAAGTCTTGTGTGGGAAAATAAAATACCCTACTGATTTTCTTGTTCTTGGTTCCCCACAAGATGACTTTTGTCCCATTATCTTTGGTAGACCTTTCTTGAACACCGTCAATGCTAAAATAGATTGTGAGAAACAAATCGTCGATGTTAGTTTTGGTGATGAGTCTCATGAGTTTAATTTTTCCAAGTTTAGTAGAAAACATCATAATAAAGAGTTGTCTAGTAAGGATGAAATAATTGGTCTTGCTTCTATTGTTGTGCCTCCTACCGATCCACTAGAACAATATTTGCTAGACCACGAAAATGGTATGCATCTGCATGAAAGAAATGAAATAGATAAGATTTTCTTTGAACAACATCCTCTGCTTAAACACAATTTGACTATTGAAACTCTAGGGGGTCCTCCTCCACCTAAAGGTGATCCTGTGTTTGAATTAAAACAATTGCCAGACACTTTGAAATATGCTTATATTGATGAGAAAAAGATTTATCCTGTTATTATTAGTGCTAACCTTTCAGAACATGAAGAAGAAAGATTATTGAAGGTTCTGAAGAAGCACCGAGCTGCCATTGGATATACTCTTGATGATTTAAAGGGCATTAGTCCCACTCTCTGACAGCATAAAATTAATATGGAGCCTGATGCTAAACCCGTTGTTGATCACCAACGACATTTAAATCCTAAAATGAAAGAAGTGGTAAGAACAGAAATACTGAAGCTTCTGGAAGCAGGTATAATCTATCCCATAGCTGATAGTAGATGGGTAAGTCCCGTTCATTGTGTCCCTAAAAAAGGAGGTATTACCGTTGTTCCTAATGATAAGAATGAACTTATTCCACAAAGAATTGTTACTGGCTACAGAATGGTAATTAATTTTTGAAAACTAAATAAAGCTACTAGAAAAGATCATTACCCTCTGCCTTTTATTAATCAAATGTTAGAAAGACTATCAAAGCACACACTTTTTTGCTTTCTTGATGGATATTCCGGTTTTTCTCAAATACCTATCTCACAACCTGATCAAGAGAAAACCACCTTTACTTGCCCTTTTGGAACTTATGCTTATAGAAGTATGCCATTTGGTTTATGCAATGCACCTGCTACCTTTCAAAGATGTATGACTGCTATATTCTCTGACTTTTGTGAAAAGATTGTTGAGGTTTTCATGGATGATTTTTTCGTTTATGGAACTTTTGATGATTGCTTGAGCAACCTTGATCGAGTTTTGCAGAGATGTGAGCAGAGTAATCTCGTCTTGAATTGGGAGAAGTGCCACTTTATGGTTAATGAAGGTATTGTCTTGGGACATAAAATTTTTGAACGAGGTATTGAGGTGGATAAAGCTAAAGTTGATGCAATTGAGAAAATGCCATGCCCTTAAGATATCAAAGGTATTCGTAGTTTCCTCGTTCATGCTGGTTTCTATAGGAGGTTTATTAAAGACTTCTCTAAAATTTCTAGGCCTCTTACAAATCATTTACAAAAGGATGTTCCATTTGTTTTTTATGATGATTGTGTAGAAGCCTTTGAAACACTTAAGAAAGCCTTGATTTCTGCACCTATTGTTCAACCACCTGATTGGAACTTGCCTTTTGAAATTATGTGTGATGCTAGTGATTATGCTGTTGGTGCTGTTCTAGGACAAAGAGTTGATAAGAAATTAAATGTTATTCATTGTGCTAGTAAAACTCTGGACAGTGCTCAACGAAAATATACTACTACTGAAAAAGAATTTTTATTAGTTGTGTTTGCTTGTGATAAATTTAGATCTTACATTGTTGATTCTAAAGTGGCTGTTCACACCGATCATGCTGCTATAAAATATCTTATGGAAAAGAAGGATGCTAAATCTAGACTCATTAGGTGGGTTCTTTCGCTACAAGAATTTGATTTACATATCACTAATAGAAAAGGAGCTGAGAACCCCGTGGCTGATAACTTGTCTAGGTTAGAAAATATTCTTGATGACCCACAACCTATTAATGATAGTTTTCCTGATGAACAATTAGCTGCAATAAACGTTTCTCATAACACTCCTTGGTATGCTGACTATGCCAATTATATTGTTGCTAAATATATACCACCTAGCTTCATATACCAACAAAAGAAAAAATTCTTCTATGATTTAAGACATTACTTTTGGGATGACCCACATCTTTATAAAGAAGGAGTAGATGGTGATGTTTGCTGGAACTACGTCGGTATTTCCCCAAAGAGGAAGGGATGATGCAGCACAGCAACGGTAGGTATTTCCCTCAGTGATGAGACCAAGGTTATCGAACCAGTAGGAGAACCACGCAACACCACGTAAACAGCTCCTGCACACAAAGAACAAATACTTGCAACCCGACGTAAGAGAGGGGTTGTCAATCCCTCACGGGTAAAAAGATAGGTAAAATTGTAGTAGATTGGATAAATAGATCTCACGGGAATGTGAGATAAAATAAATAAGTAAAAATTGTAGCAAGGTATTTTTGTATTAATAGATCTAAAAATAAAAGCAAATAAAAATAGATCGCGAAGGCAAATAACAAATAGATCTGAAAATATATGATGAGAAAATAGACCCGGGGGCCGTAGGTTTCACTAGTGGCTTCTCTCGAGAAAAATAGCATACGGTGGGTAAACAAATTACAGTTGGGCAATTGATAGAACTTCAAATAATCATGACGATATCCAGGCAATGATCATTATATAGGCATCACGTCCAAGATTAGTAGACCGACTCTTGCCTGCATCTACTACTATTACTCCACACATCGACCGCTATCCAGCATGCATCTAGTGTATTAAGTTCACGGAAAAATGGAGTAATGCAATAAGAACGATGACATGATGTAGACAAGATCTATTTATGTAGAAATAGACCCCATCTTGTTATCCTTAATAGCAACGATACATACGTGTCGGTTCCCCTTCTGTCACTGGGATCAAGCACCATAAGATCGAACCCATCACAAAGCACCTCTTCCCATTGCAAGATAAATAGATCAAGTTGGCCAAACAAAACCCAAATATCGGAGAAGAAATACGAGGCTATAAGCAATCATGCATATAAGAGATCAAAGAAGACTCAAATAACTTTCATGGATAAAAACATAGATCTGATCATAAACTAAAAGTTCATCGGATCACAACAAACACACCACAAAAAGAGTTATATCATATGGATCTCCAAGAGACCATTGTATTGAGAATCAAACAAGAGAGAGAAAGCCATCTAGCTACTGCCTACGGACCCGTAGGTCTACAATGAACTACTCACGCATCATCGGAGAGGCACCAATGAGGATGATGAACCCCTCCGTGATGGTGTCTAGATTGGATCTGTGGTTTCTAGAACTTGCGGCGGCTGGAATTGATTTTCGTTGACTCCCCTAGGGTTTCTGGAATATTGGGGTATTTATAGAGCAAAGAGGCGGTGCGGGAGGCCACCGAGGTGGGCACAACCCACCTGGGCGCGCCTGGTCCCCCAGGCGCGCCCTGGTGGGTTGTGCTCCCCTCGGAGCTCCCCTCAGGTGCTTCTCTGGCCCATCTGGTGTCTTCTGGTCCAAAAAAAATCCATAAAAAGTTTCGCTGCATTTGGACTCCGTTTGGTATTGATTTCCTACGATGTAAAAAACAAGTAGAAAACAGCAACTGGCACTAGGCACTATGTCAATAGGTTAGTACCAAAAAATGATATAAAATGATTGTAAAACATCCAAGAATGATAATATAACAGCATGGAACAATAAAAAATTATAGATACGTTGGAGACGTATCAGCATCCCCAAGCTTAATTCCTGCTCGTCCTCGAGTAGGTAAATGATAAAAACAGAATTTTTGATGTGGAATGCTACCTAACATGTTCATCACATTTTCTTTTCTTTGTAGCATGGACATCTGGACTTTTATATGGTTCAAAGCAATAGTCTAGTTTTGACATGAGGACTTTAATACTCAAGCATATCAACAAGCAACCATGTCTTTCAAAATATCAACACTAAAGCAAGTTATCCCTAGCCCATTATGCTCAATCATTGATCCATTCATGAAACACACTCAAATACTAGCTATACCCAATGCTCAAGTACGATCATAGTGCCCCTTAGTTGGTGCTTTATAAGAGAAGATGGAGACTCAAGTAAAAATAAAAATTGCATAAAGTAAAAGAAAGGCCCTTCGCGGAGGGAAGTAGGGATTTGTAGAGGTGCCAGAGCTCAAAGCTTAAATTGAGAGATAAAAAACATTTTGAGAGGCATACCTTTCCCACCAATGAAAATGACTTAGAGTTCCCTATACTTTCCATGCTAGATATATCATAGACGGTTCCCAAATAGAAATTAAAGTTTATTCCTTTTTCCACCATACTTTCACTTTCCATGGCTAGCCGTATCCACAGGTGCCCTCCATACCAACACTTTCCAAGGAATTTATTATTTGATAACATAAAGTAAATTCATTTTTTATTTCGGGACTGGGCATCCCTAATACCTTTGTCGTACTCTCGTGCAATGACAAGTGAATAAACACTCATCGTGAGAATAACACATCTAGCATGGAAAAATATCGGCCACCCCTCACCGCCTCGCGAGCGGTACGAGCACACAAAAGAGAAATTTATTTCAAAAATTAGAGATGGCACATACAAATTTGCTTAGAACGGCATGGAAATACCGCATATAGGTAGGTATAGTGGACTCATATGGCAAAACTGGTTTAAAGGGTTTTGGATGCACAAGTAGTGATCATACTTAGTGCAAATGAAGGCTAGCAAAAAGATTGAGAAGCGTCCAACCAAGAAACGAAAAATCTCGTAAGCAAGCATTAAGCATAATTAACACCAAATAATGCACCACAAGTAGGATATAATTTCATTGCATAACTATTGACGTTCGTGCTTGCATAGGGAATCACAAACCTTAATACCAATATTCTTACTAAAGCATAGTTACTCATTAACATGACTCACATATCACTATCATCATATCTCAAAACTATTACTAAGAATCAAGTTTATTTTGTCCAATGATCTTCATGAAAGTTTTTATTATATCCTTCTTGGATATCTATCACTTTGGAACTAATTTCATATGTTGCTTTTACTAAGCTCAAACAAATATAAGTGAAGAACATGAGCATAATATTTCTTTCTCTCAAATTAATTTAAGTGAAGCAAGAGAGAATTTCTTCAAAATTTTACTAACTCCCAAATAAATCTAAGTGAAGCATGAGAGCATTTCTTCAAAAATAACAAAGCACACCGTGCTCAAAAAGATATAAGTGAAGCACTAGAGCAATTCCAAGGCTCTAAAGATTTAAGTGAAGCATAGGAGCAAGCATAGCATAATTTTTGGCTCTCTCAAAAAGGTGTGTCCATCAAGGATTCAAGAATTAAAATAAAAAGCAAAACAAGCAAAGACTCATATCATACAAGACGCTCCAAGCAAAACTCATAATATGTGACGAATAAAAATATAGCTCCAAGTAAAATATCGATGGTCGTTAGAAGAAAGAGGGGATGCCACTCGGGGGCATCCCCAAGCTTAGTTGCTTGATACTTCTTGAATATTATCTTGGGGTGCCTCGGGCATCCCCAAGCTTAGCCTTTTGCTAATCCTTATTCCTTCATCCATCACGATCTCACCCAAAACTTGAAAACTTCAATCACACAAAACTCAACAAAACCTTCATGAGATCCGTTAGTATAAGAAAACCAATCTTTACTTTAAGTACTGTAGAAAACCCATTCAAATTTTGTTCTTGCATTATATCTACTGTATTCTAACTTTTCTATGGCAAAAACTCTTCAAAGGAAACCATAGATTCATCAAAATAAGCACACAATGCAAAGAAAACAGAATCTGTCAAAAACAGAATAGTCTGCAAAGATACAAATTGTTCTCATACTTGTGTAGCTCCAAAAATTCTGAAAATTAGGACAACAGAGGAATTTGTATATAAATCTTGTGTAAAAACTTAAGAATTTGTCGTGTCTACTGTGAATTTTCAAAATTGTTTTACTGGATGCAAAAGTTTCTGTTTTCCAACAAGATCAAATCAACTATCACCCAAATCATCCCAAAGGCTTTACTTGGCACAAACACAAATTTAAACCACAAAAACACATCTAACCAGAGGCATAATTGTGCAAACACTAAAAAACAGAAAGAAAAAGACAAAAATAAATTTTATTCATTGGGTTGCCTCCCAACAAGCGCTATCGTTTTATGCCCTAGCTAGGCATAAGATTTTATTGATGCTCACATGAAAGATAATAATTGCAACACAAAGAGAGCATCATAAAACATGTGACAAACACATTTAAGTCTAACAAACTTCCTATGCATAGGAATTTTATATGCAAACAAATTATTAAGGCAAGAAATATTTAGCATATGCAAGGAAGGAGAAAAAAATAATTGCAATCTCAACATAACGAGAGGTAATTTAGGAACATGATAATTTCTAAAACCATATTTTCCTCTCTCATAATAATTACATGTAGGATCATAATCAAATTCAACAATATAACTATCACATAAAATATTTTCTACATGATCCATATGCATGCAAAGTTGACACTCTTCCAAAATAGTGGGATTATCATCAAATAAAGTCATGACCTCTGTAAGCCCACTTTTATCAAAAATTTCATAAGATTGAACACTCTCCAAATATGTGGGATTATTTTAACCTAAAGTTGACACTCTTCCAAACCCACTTTCAATATTATTGCAAACATTATTATCAATAACATATTCATCATGAGGCTTAAATAAATTTTCAAGGTCATAAGAAGAATCACCCCAATCATGATCATTACAATAAGTAGTGGACATACCAAAATTAGCATCCCCAAGCTTGGGGTTTTGCATATTATTAGCACAATTGACATTAATAGAATTTATAATAACATCATTGCAATCATGCTTTTTATTCAAGGAGCTATCATGAACCAATTTATAAATTCCTTCGTTTAACACTTCATCACAATTTTCAGATTCATAAATCTCAAGCAAAACTTCATAAAGATAATCTAGTGAACTCAATTCACTAGCAATTGGTTCATCAATATTGGATCTTTTGAAAAGATTAGTAAGTGGATGAGGATCCATATCAATAGATTTTTAGCAAGCAAAGATGCAAGCAAATAGAAGACACATGGCAAAACAAGCAAACAAGAGATCTGACGAGAAAAAGGCAACGAAAAAGAGGGCGAATAAAATGGCAAATTTTTGTGAAGTGGGGGAGAGGAAAACGAGAGGCAAATGGCAAATAATATAAATTACAAGGAGATGAGATTTGTGATTAGGAACCTGGTAGATGTTGATGATGTCTCCCCGGCAACGGCGCCAGGAAATTCCTTTTGATGTTTGCTTGAACTACGTCGGTATTTCCCCAAAGAGGAAGGGATGATGCAGCACAGCAACGGTAGGTATTTCCCTCAGTGATGAGACCAAGGTTATCGAACCAGTAGGAGAACCACGCAACACCACGTAAACAGCTCCTGCACACAAAGAACAAATACTTGCAACCCGACGTAAGAGAGGGGTTGTCAATCCCTCACGGGTAAAAAGATAGGTAAAATTGTAGTAGATTGGATAAATAGATCTCGCGGGAACGCGAGATAAAATAAATAAGTAAAAATTGCAGCAAGGTATTTTTGTATTAATAGATCTGAAAATAAAAGCAAATAAAAATAGATCACGAAGGCAAATAGCAAATAGATCTGAAAATATATAATGAGAAAATAGACTCGGGGGCCGTAGGTTTCACTAGTGGCTTCTCTCGAGAAAAATAGCATACGGTGGGTAAACAAATTACTGTTGGGCAATTGATAGAACTTCAAATAATCATGACGATATCCAGGCAATGATCATTATATAGGCATCACGTCCAAGATTAGTAGACTGACTCCTGCCTGCATCTACTACTATTACTCCACACATCGACCGCTATCCAGCATGCATCTAGTGTATTAAGTTCAAGGAAAAACAGAGTAATGCAATAAGAACGATTACATGATGTAGACAAGATCTACTTATGTAGAAATAGACCCCATCTTGTTATCCTTAATAGCAACGATACATACGTGTCGGTTCCCCTTCTGTCACTGGGATCAAGCACCGTAAGATCGAACCCATCACAAAGCACCTCTTCCCATTGCAAGATAAATAGATCAAGTTGGCCAAACAAAACCCAAATATCAGAGAAGAAATACGAGGCTATAAGCAATCATGCATATAAGAGATCAAAGAAGACTCAAATAACTTTCATGGATAAAAACATAGATCTGATCATAAACTCAAAGTTCATCGGATCCCAACAAACACATCGCAAAAAGAGTTACATCATATGGATCTCTAAGAGACCATTGTATTGAGAATCAAACGAGAGAGAGAAATCCATCTAGCTACTGCCTACGGACCCGTGGTCTACAATGAACTACTCACGCATCATCGGAGAGGCACCAATGAGGATGATGAACCCCTTCGTGATGGTGTCTAGATTGGATCTGTGGTTTTTCGAACTTGCGGCGGCTGGAATTGATTTTCGTCGACTCCCCTAGGGTTTCTAGAATATTGGGGTATTTATAGAGCAAAGAGGCGGTGCGAGAGGCCACCGAGGTGGGCACAACCCACCTGGGCGCGCCTGGGGGTGGTGGGTTGTGCTCCCCTCGGAGCTCCCCTCAGGTGCTTCTCTCGCCCATCTGGTGTCTTCTGGTCCAAAATAAATCCACAAAAAGTTTCGCTGCGTTTGGACTCCGCTTGGTATTGATTTCCTGCGATGTAAAAAACAAGCAGAAAACAGCAACTGGCACTAGGCACTATGTCAATAGGTTAGTACCAAAAAATGATATAAAATGATTGTAAAACATCCAAGAATGATAATATAACAGCATGGAACAATCAAAAATTATAGATACGTTGGAGACGTATCAGATGGTATTATTAGACGTTGTGTACCTGAGCATGAACAGGGACAAATCCTACGGAAATGTCACTCCGAAGCTTATGGAGGACATCATGCAGGAGATAGAACTGCTCACAAGGTATTGCAATCTGGTTTTTATTGGCCTACTGTCTTCAAGTATGCCCGTAAGTTTGTTTTATCTTGTGATGAATGTCAAAGAATTGGTAATATTGGTAAGCGTCAGGAAATGCCTATGAATTATTCACTTGCTGCTGAACCATTTGATGTTTGGGGATTTGATTACATGGGAACTTTTCCTTCCTCTAATGGGTATACACATATTTTGGTTGATGTTGATTATGTTACTAAGTGGGTAGAAGCTATTCCAACTAGTAGTGCTGATCACAACACCTCTATTAAAATGCTTAAGGAAGTCATTTTCCCAAGGTTTGGCGTTCCTAGATATTTAATGACTGATGGTGGTTCACATTTTATTCATGGTGCTTTTCGTAAAATGCTTGCTAAATATGATGTTAACCATAGAATTGCATCACCTTATCATCCTCAGTCTAGTGGTGAAGTTAAACTTAGCAATAGAGAAATAAAATTAATATTACAAAAAACTGTCAATAGGTCCCGAAAGAATTGGTCTAAGAAGTTAGATGATGCACTTTGGGCTTATAGAACAGCATAAAAAAATCCTATGGGTATGTCTCCGTATCAAATGGTTTATGAAAAAGCTTGTCATTTGCCTCTTGAGTTAGAACATAAAGCATATTGGGCAATTAAAGAACTCAACTATGATTTCAAACTTCCTGGTGAAAAGAGGTTATTTGATATTAGCTCACTAGATGAATGGAGAACCCAAGCCTATGAAAATGCCAAGTTATTTAAAGAAAATGTTAAAAGATGGCATGACAAAAGAATCCAAAAGCGTGAGTTCAAAGTTGGAGAATATGTTCTTTTGTACAACTCTCGTTTCAGATTCTTTGCAGGAAAACTCCTCTCCAAATGGGAAGGACCTTACGTTATCGAGGAGGTTTACCGATCCGGAGCCATCAAGATAATAATGCCGAAGGTACTAACCCGAAGGTTGTTAATGGGCAACGAATAAAACATTATATCTCAGGTACGCCCATTAATGTTGAAAGCAATATTATCCAAACTATGACACCGGAAGAACACATAAAGGAAACCTTCCAGAACACTCCAGAGGAGGTACGTGGTACGGTAAGTAAACGGACCCCGAAAATTCCGTAAAAATGTTTTTTGTCAGTTTTGAAATATAACAAAAATTAGGAAAATAAGAAACAACCAGGAAGGCACCCCTAGTGGGCACAAGACACCAGGGCGCGCCTGGCAAGCCAGGCGCGCCCAGGTGGGTTGTGCCCACCTCGGGTACCTTCCGGACTCCGTTTTTCTTCAGCTTGCTTGTTTCCCAAGATAAAAAATCTTTATATACCACCCGAACCTATTGACCACTGTATCGCGGAGAAATCTTCTGTTTTCTTTTCCTTGCTGTTTTCTAACAGATCCAATCCACCATGGCCGCTTCAAGCTCCTCCAAGGACAAGTTCTTCGAGAACGTCATCAATCCATATTTGCGGGAGGTGATGCAGCACCCTCAGGCCATCCAGATGCATGAGGGGGTGCTGCACATCCGCGATGTGCAAGGCCCCAAGGGGACAGGATCCGTGGAGGCTAGGCTTGAAGCTATGGAGCAGGAAGTCTTCCAGTGCAAAGGGATGGTAGAACGTGGACTCAATGCCAATCACCTGATGATCGCGGACTACACCCGTGATCTCAAGGTGGATGGCAAGTCCATGAAGGACATCATCTTCACCTTCAACGAGCAAATCAACTTCCTCCAAAGCCAGATTTATGATCTCCAAAACCAAGTCTTTGAATATGAGGCGAGGTTTAAAGGTATGAGTTTGGCTGCCGGTTGCAGGACCCGTGAGACTCACTCCTCCTCTTATGATGGTGAGCCCTTGCCATGGAAACCCGAGGATAAGATTGCCACTACTTCATCATCACCACCTCCTTCTTCATCACCAAAGGAAAATTGAGTAATCAGGTATGGGCACTCCCCTTGGCTTGTGCCAAGCTTGGGGGAGGTGCCCCGGTATCGTATCACCTCCACTATATTTTGCCTTTACTTATCTTAGTTCGATCCATAGTTATCTTTTGCTTTAGATGAATAAAAGTTTAGTTCGATCTTTTCTTTTCGAGTGTTTGCTTAGTGATCTATCTTTGTAATTGTGTGCAAGATATATATAATAAAGTTTAGTTTGAGTTTTGTTTTCTTTACTTTCATGTTCAATAAAAAGAAAGGAAATAAATGAAAAGGATCATATGCTAATTTTATGGTAAGTAATGACATCACATAAGAAAGAGTATAAGTAGAAAATTTTATTGGAGATTGACAAACATAGCATTGGTCAATGATGCAATTCATGAAAGAATTAATAAGGGAAGAGAAGATTCACATGCAAATACACTATCCTGGACATCTTTTGTGATTGTGAGCCCCCATCAAAATATTATATGCCAAAATTGTTGACGTTGGACAAGGAAGACAACGTAATGATTTATGTTTATTCATATTCACATAGAAGTTATATTGTCATAGATCCTTTAACATATGGTGCTTGCCCCCATCTTTGCTAGCCAAAAATTTAGCACTAAGTAGAGATACTACTTGTGCATCCAAAAACCTTTAAACCCAAATCTTATTTTGAGAGTCCACCATACCTACCTATGGATTGAGTAAGATCCTTCAAGTAAGTTGTCATCGGTGCAAATAGGGCAATAAAAATTGCTTCTAAAAGTGTTAGATCATTTAGTGTAAGAGAAAATTGAGCGTTGTACGAACTTGTGATGGCAAAGAATAAAAGCGACAGACTGCATAATAAAGGTTGCTATCACAAGGGGCAATATAACGTGACGTTGTTTTGCACTAAGAGATTGAGCATACAAACAAATAAGCGCATGGCAACCTCTGCTTCCCTCTGCGAAGGGCCTATCTTTTACTTTTATGTATTTACTTTTATGCAAGAGTCAAAGTTCTTTTCTCTATTCCTTTTTATTTTCTCTTTTGGCAAGCATCATGTGGTGAGGAAAGATCTAGGCACATATATCCAGTTGGATATGAGTAGCATGAGTTATTATTGTTGACATCACCCTCTAGGTGAGTATGTTGGGAGGCGAATCTATAAGCCCCTATCTTTCTATGTGTCCGGTTGAAACGTTTTGCTCATGTGTATGCGGTGAGTGTTAGCAATCATAGAAGACTATATGATGGTTGAGTATGTGGACTTGCCAAAAAGGCTCCGATACGTGACCCTTCCTGAAAAGATGATGAATTGTAGTTGCAAAGTTGACTGAGAACATAGTTTGTTGGTTTTCAATAGAGTTTATGCTTTATACTTCGATGTTGTGATGAATTGTTACTTATTCATGAGAAGTTTATGATAAAAGTTATGTGATAAAGTTCTATGTTAAAGTTTGTTGCTGTTATAATAGTATACATGATGCTTCTATGTCCGTATTTTGTTTTTATCGACACCTCTCTCTCTCTAAGCATGTGGACATGTTTTTCGATTTCGGTTTTCGCTTGAGGACAAGCGAGGTCTAAGCTTGGGGGAGTTGATACGTCCATTTTGCATCATGTTTTCCTACTGTTATTTATGATGTTTTTATGCATAATAATGCTTTTTGAAGAAATTCTACTGCCTTTTCTCTCATAATATGCAAGGTTCACACAAAGAGGGAGAATTCCGGCAGCTGGAAATCTGGACCTGAAAAAGCTACATCAGGCTACCTATTCTGCACAACTCCAAATGAGCTGAAAATTCACGAGGAATTTTTACGGAATATATAAGAATTATTGGAGCAAATAGGTACCAGAGGGGCCCCACCAGGTGGGCACAACCCACCTGGGCGCGCCAGGGAGCCCAGACGCGCTCTGGTGGGTTGTGCCCTCCTCGGCCCACCTCCGGTGCCCCTCTTCTGGTATATAAGTCATTTTGACCTAGAAAAATAAGGAGAGAACTTTCGGGATGAAGCGCCGCCGTCTCGAGGCGGAACTTGGGCAGGAGCACTTTTGCCCTCCGGCGGAGCGATTCCGCCGGGGGAACTTCCCTCCCGGAGGGGAAAATCATCGTCATCATCATCATCAACAACTCTCCCATCTTGGGGAGGGCAATCTCCATCAACATCTTCAACAGCATCATCTCCTCTCAAACCCTAGTTCATCTCTTGTGTTCAATCTTTGTACCGGAACTATAGATTGGTACTTGTGGGTGACTAGTAGTGTTGATTGCATCTTGTAGTTGATTACTATATGGTTTATTTGGTGGAAGATTATATGTTCATATCCATTATGCTATTTAATACCCCTCTGATCTTGAGCATGATTATCATTAGTGAGTAGTTACTTTTGTTCTTGAGGTCACGGGAGAAATCTTGTTGCAAGTAATCATGTGAATTTGATATGTGTTCGATATTTTGATGATATGTATGTTGTGATTCCCTTAGAGGTGTCATGTGAACGTCGACTACATGGCACTTCACCATATTTGGGCCTAAGGGAATGCATTGTGGAGTAGTTATTAGATGATGGGTTGCGAGAGTGACAGAAGCTTAAACCCTAGTTTATGCGCTATTCCGTAAGGGACTGATTTGGATCCAAAAATTTAATGCTATGGTTAGATTTATTCTTAATACTTTTCTCGTAGTTGCGGATGCTTGCGAGGGGGTTAATCATAAGTAGGAGGTTTGTTCAAGTAAGAACAGCACCTAAGCACCGGTCCACCCACATATCAAATTATCAAAGTAGCGAACACAAATCAAACCAACATGATGAAAGTGACTAGATGAAATTCCCGTGTACCCTCAAGAACGCTTTGCTTATCATAAGAGACCGTTTTGGCATGTCCTTTGCCTCAAAAGGATTGGGCTACCTTGCTGCACTTTTATTACCATTATCGTTACTTGCTTGTTACAAATTATCTTGCTATCAAACTACTCGTTACTTATAATTTCAGTGCTTGCAGACATTACCTTGCTGAAAACCGCTTGTCATTTCCTTCTGCTCCTTGTTGGGTTCGACACTCTTACTTATCGAAAGGACTATGATTGATCCCCTATACTTGTGGGTCATCAGAACCCTTCCCCACACTAGGTCCATCCCTCTCTATCGGTTATGAGATTTTTTCCAAGTTATGGTTGCTCTGCTCTAGGTTGCTCTCCTATGGCATGCTCTGTTTCAATTTAGTTGGAACACTAGCGCGTGTACTCCAGGAGCCCAACCACATACGTACTCAAGCACACACAAAGCCAGCTTGATTGATTTCTTTACATACTAGCAGCGTTTTGTGTACGTGTGTGTCTCCTCTTCTTCCTTCTCTCCATGGATTGATTGATCCCCTTACCCGTTTCTTCGATTCGGAGCAGCAGGAACCCTCCATGGATGAGGACGACCACCGGGACCTCCACAGCGACGTCGACGCCCCGCACATGGTCGAGCTGGACGGAAGAACGGTGCCTTGGTCGCTCGATGTGGTCGCGGTCGTCTGCGCCGGTGTGGTGTAGCCAAGCTGGCCCAGCGACCACGTCGTGCACAAGGGCCAACTCCACCTCTACGGCTCCTCAGGTAAGCAGCAAACCATGGTCCTTTTTTTTTGGTTTTTATGGTGCTGATGTCTTCTCTTCTCCATTGAGGATCCTCAACATGCAAGAAGAAGTGCCATCACTCGTATGAAACTCATACCAGGGGAAGGGGTTCCATCACTGCCTTTTGATTCAGCAAGTGTAATCTCCATTGATGATCGTCCATGTTCAGCATTCATCAACACAATGCCATCTTCAGTGCCCCTTTCTAGGCCCTCACTCTGAATTCTTTCGGTTTTAAGTAAGAAAACAATCTATATGCATCTAAACAAATTTTTTCCCAAGTTATTGCTGCTCTGCTATGCACTGTATCTAGCTCTTGTTCATAGTGTTCGAGTTTACATAGTCTTGATGTTCACTGAATAATATTAGAGGATTGATTGATGCTATATATATAGCAAAGTTTCTATACACTTGCGTCAGTTTGTAGATATTTCCAGTTAAAAGATTGTACTCTGCTCTACTCTGAGCTGGGCATTCTATTTCTCTGTAACAAAATTGCTTGCTTTGTTCGTCAACCCTTGCTTATTTAATTTTTGTTCGTTTTGGATGCAGTAGGTGCCCTCCATCCATGGACGAGGAGGACATTGACCTGGACCTTGACGGCGACGTCGTCCACCCCACACAAGGTCGCTGCCACCCAATAAACTTTTTTTCTTCTTCCATTCCAAGTTACCACTACTCTGTTTCTGCAATCCACTCATTGGTCACTAGCTAAGATCCCTATGCTGCTGTTGGTGGTAGCTGGTGAGGCGACGCTGGAAAGCGTGGAGGCGTTGTCGATGAATAAGAGAAAAAGAAGAGGACATACCGTACATCTGCCCACCGCTGCTCACCTCGATGGCTCGACCACCTCTACTGCGCCGCCGATGACACAGGGGGAGGCCGAGGTGATCAGGCTTGCGTGGGCAGAGGACCAGTGATGGGGTCGACAGTGCTCACCCCGACCCCCTTGGGATCTAGGGGAAGGGGCTATGGCGGCGGCGGCACTGGGAGAGGCGGCGGCGACGGCAGCGGCGCTCGGAGAGGAGGCACCTACTTTATTTCGACTTCTACTTTTCTTCTGCACCTATAGTTTCAATGCTTTATCTGCTCGTGGAGCTATGCTTCTGTTGCATTGGGCTAAGGTTTGATTGCTTGAAGGTGTATGTGCAGACTCATTGTTGATGTTGAATACTGTGGAGTAAGAATGATGATCAATGATCTAATGAACCTGCATGATGTAGCATTACTATTAAGATATAGGGTTAGGCACATACTTTTTTTGACAATGGGTAGACAAGTGTTGTTTTCAGGTGTAGTTGCCTATTGGTTTATTTAGTTTTCCTGTGCCGATTTCTCTTTTACTGTAAAGCAGAGGCTGACTGCTCATGGCAGCGCTGGATCTGGTGGCTAGCCGTCGCCGTCGCCTGTCCTCTTTGACGCGAGAGCACATGGAGAAGGGGTTCGTGGCAGCGCTGGATCCGGTGGCCAAACGTTGATGTTGCCTGTCCTCTTTGACGTGAGGCTTGCAGGTCGCCGGCTTCGTGGAGCTTGATGAGGTCTCCGGTCAGTTGGCAACATAATTGCAGTCCAGGTCGTTGACATATTCGGGTTCTAGGTCACAGAAATAAAATTTAGAGTTAATTGATCTGGCTCAGCAATTTTCTGCGTTAGATATCTTTTTATGCTTAGTTTTTTTGTGAATTCTACAATTTGTAGCTTTGAGCTAAACTGACATTTTTTAGTCAACTTACATTCGTGGATGTTTTCAAACTGATAATATTTTCGTAAGTTCAGGTTTGCGCTTGGCTTTATCAGAATTAGAATATAGAAAATGTGTTGGAGAAGTGCCTATTTTGAAGCTTCATTACTTTAACCATTTGTTTTTATTAAATAATATTCAGTCAGTTTAAAATTATTTTCATGTAGATTGGATTTTGTTATAGGAACACTCAAAGAAACTAAAGTTTGATCATGGAAAGGTCCGGCTTAAAATTATTTATTTGTATTAACAAACTTTTCAGTGATCATAATTTAATAGCACATGGTAAACCTGAATTACTTCTAACTTAGTATTACCCGCTTGATCAAAACGTTGGGACCGGCACCCTCGCGCCACGGCGCGATCCCGATCTAGTATATCAAGATACAATCACAAAGGTTCAAATGCATCATATCATAACATATTTCTCCAACATGCATCATATCATTTTTTTTTTCAAAAACAAAAACATGAACTAGAGTTCATCTTAGGCATATTTCCTCAAACAACCTCCACTATACATCATGCATCATATCATATCAACATGCATCATATCAAAAAACAAATTCCTCCAACATGCATCATATCAAAACAAATTCCTCCAAAAAAATATGAACTAGGGCTCATCTTCATACTACCATTGCAACTAGTGACTAGAGTTCATATCTAACACTATAGAACATCTAGAATCAACCTAAATCAATCCTAGGGTATAAAAAAAATTAAATCTAGTTCAAAAAGGGGGAGTGATTTGAATCAAATAATGCGACGAATCGGAAGCTATTTGACTAAAACTAATTGGAGGGATCGGAGGAGCTTACTTTTCTCGTTTCGGGGCCATCTCGATCCGCAAAAACGGTGAAGAAACGACGAAGATCAGAGGGGGGGGGGAGTGGAGGAGATGAGAGAGGGGGCGAGAAGAACTGCTATGTTCTTGGGGGGCGGCTGGGTGGGGGGAGAAGGGGGTGGGGCGGCCGGCCCGCGGGCTTATAAGTGTCCATATCCTACCGCCAGGGTCCCCGGCGGTAGGTTCAGACAGCCTACCGCCAGGACCAGTGGCGGTAGGGTGGGACGAAGGGGAACGACGGCCGTTAACGCTGCTGACGTGGATAAGTTTCCTACCGCCACAGGTTCTGGCGGTAGGCTAGGTAATCCTACCGCCGAGCCTTGTGGCGGTAGGAAAAAAGGGTCAGATTTCAAAATTTGTTCGAACGAGGTCAGATTTGGACAAACTACAAGAAAAGGGTCAAAACATGAAATTTTGCCGCCGTGTGCGTCTTCCGTCACGTTTCCCGACGGCGTAGGGACAAACATGCCTACAGCAGCGCCACTTCTGGCTTTGTGTGGCAGCGACCACAGGAGGTACTCGTAGGCTACTATTTCTTTATTTATTTTTGAGAATCACTCGTAGTAATCCATAGTGGGCTGGACGCGGCCTGCGTGGTTTGTCCGCAATAATCCAGACTGCTTGAAAACAGAAGTGTCCCTTTTTCCTGTCAGCAGAGTGCTTCGTCCAACATTTTATATTTTTTTCTTACGAACATTCGTTGAAAACCACATTAATTGTCCCATCTTTTACTGGAAGTGATCGTGATCACCCAATGGATAATGATGCGTACGTCCGCCGCTTGCGTGGCCATTGGATCTAATTTTAATCAAACGGCTAGGAGCAACGTATTACTTGGACTAGATTTTGTAACATAGTCGTTGTTGCAATCTCTCCCACCGCAACAAATGGTGTGTTGCAGGATCTGGATCTGGATCCTTTTGAGAGCAGTGGCCACCCGTGCTCCTCACGATCTTCCTGTCAAGCCGAAGCCTCCTCGCGCTGCGTCGGCCGCCGCCGTTGATGCTCGCCGGTGGCGGCACGCCGTGGAGGTCGCCGGCATGGGCGCCGCCGCTACCGACAGCTTCCGCCATGGACGTCAACTATCGCGGTGCGGCCGAACTGAAGCTGCATCTGCCGTCCCAGAGGAGCACCGGCATCCACGTCCACCACGAGGAACTGCGCCCACCATCGCCCCGCCGTCCCGAGGGCACCATTCTGTCGGTCGACGTGGTTGCTGTCCGCCACAACAAGTTTTTGCAACAAAGTCTCTGTTGCAGAAAAACTGGAAGTAGATCTCTGTTGCAAGAAAAATATTAAATTCTAATGAGACCTCCATTGCAAAAAAGTTTAATTGCAACAAGACCTCTGTCGCATCGAAAAGTATAACAACACATCTGTTGCAAAAATAATCTGCAACATGAGTTATAATGCAAAAAAAAAATCGCAACACAACCCGTATTTCTGCTACACGGCATGTGTTTCAATGGTAGAAGGCGACCTTCTGTCGCTCAATACGCCAGATCAGACGGCTCGCAAGGCGGCAGATCTTTTAGAAAGATCCGCCGGCCGATACATAGCAGCACCCATCTTTTATTGGCATGCCAAATAAACTATATTTTCTTTGGTAACTCAATAAGTAATTACAAAATCAAATCACAGGCAGAATTTGGTAAGCATTTATTTACACAATCATATAATACAGATAAATAAATTATGGGTTAATCTATACTAGAATATTTATACCATGTAGCAACGCATGGGCAAATACCTAGTACTACTTTAAAAAAAGTAAGGTCAAGTTTCATGGACGAGGATTTGGAGCACTTGGGTGCTCCAAACCCCTATACGAACAATTCATTCAAAAAAATACTGAGAAATTTAAAAAAAAATCTGGGGTTTTGGGATATCAAACATGGGTTCCCGATCTATTCCCGTGTGAAATTTCGTGAGAAAATATCAGGAAACGTATCCGTGGCAAAAAAGACAAAAAATTTCTATGTATAGAAAAAAACTGTTTGGGTAGATTTTTGTTCGGACAGTATTTCCTTCGCCACGGATACGTTTTTTAGAATTTTTTCACGAAATTTCACACGGGAGTAGATTGGGAACCCAAGTTTAATATCCCCAAATTTCAGATTTTTTTGATTTTTTGAGTATTTTTTACGATTATTTTTCGTATAGGGGTGTGGAGCACCCAGGAGCTCCTGTGTATTTTCCCAAGTTTCATCCTCTACTTTGTCCGACCTCTCTATATATGGCCCCTTTCCTTATCATGTTATTTTCTCACATATCTGATTTTTCTCCCAAATAGTAATATTCTTTTGTAAGTCAATAAATTCTTACCGAATAAATGCTTAACAATAAGAAGGAATTTTCCCTCACATCCCGAATCTTTCTCCTAAATAATATGTTGTTTGGCAAGTTAATCAATTCTTACCAAATGGATGCTTAACAGTAAGGTGGCAGGTAAACCATAACAATTGCGTACAAAAACTAGCTAAGATTTTAGCCCACCAATGTTACACTTCCATAGCAATGCGAGGGCAATTATCTAGTTGCTCAAAAAATATATAGTTGTTCTAAAAAAATAAGGCGCGCTTAACCCAAACCAGCGGCCTGGTTTGTGCGTTACACTCCCCCAGGCATGGCGCCTATTTGGCGTCCTCAACGTCGGCTACAGACAACTCAACAAATCGGCTCACACACCCCTACGTCTGTTGGGGAATGTTGCATGGAAAACAAAAAATTTCTACGCATACGCAAGATTTATTCATGGAGATGTATAGCTACGAGAGGGGGAGAGGATCTATATACCCTTATAGATCGCTAAGCGGAAGCGTTTATCAACGTAGTTGATGTAATCGTACACCTTCACGATCCGTCCCAATCAAGTACCGAACGTACAGCACCTCCGCGTTCAGCACACGTTCAGCTCGATGACGTCCTCGCCTTCTCAATCCAGCAAGAGAGGCGAAGTAGTAGATGAGTTCCGGCAGCACGACAGCGTGGTGACGGTAGTGGTGAAGAACAATCTCCGCAAGGCTTCGCCAAGCACAATGAAAACTATGACGGAGGATAAACTAGAGGGGTTGGGGTTGCCGGCACACGGCTTGGTGAATCTTGATGTGTCTTGGGTGCTAGCCGTGCCCCTCTATTAATATGTTGAGCTCTGAGGTAGCTTCTTGGAGAAAGAGCCTCCTCAAAGTCGGTTTAGCCCGCAAGGCAAGAGTCCTTCTCGGACTCCAGGACCATACGCCAGGGTCCCTGGTGTCTGGCCCCCTGGCCTCCGCAAAACTCCTTTTGCACCCTCCTAAAATCTCGTGGGCTTTACCCCTTGGCCCAAATAAAGTGTTCTCATACCCGAACATTTCGGGAAACATCCGAAACCACTCCCGGTGAATTTCGGAACCCTTCCGGAGACCAAACACTATTATCTCATATATTAATATTTACCTCCGGACTATTTCGGAGCTCCTCGTCATGTCCGTGATCTCATCCAGGAATCCGGACAATATTCGGTCACCAACCTACATAACTCATATGATACTATATCATCAACGAACGTTAAGCGTGCGGACCCTACGGGTTCGAGAATGATGTAGACATGACCGAGACGCTTCTCCGGTCAATAACCAATTGCGGGACCTAGATGTCCATATTGGTTCCTACATATTCTACGAAGATCTTTATTGGTCGAACCTTTATGACAACATACGTAATTCCCTTTGTCCGTCGGTATGTTACTTGCCCGAGATTCGATCGTCGGTATCTCCATACCTAGTTCAATCTCGTTACGGCAAGTCTCTTTACTCGTTCTGTAATACATCATCTCGTAACTAACTCCTTAGTCACTTTGCTTGCAAGCTTCTTGTGATGCTGAATTACCGAGAGGGCCCAGAGATACTTCTCCGTCATACGGAGTGACAAATCCCAATCTCGATTCACGCCAACTCAACAGACACCTTCGAAGATACCTGTAGAGCATCTTTATGATCACCCAGTTACGTTGTGACGTTTGATAGAACACAAGGTATTCCTCCGGTATCCGGGAGTTGCATGATCTCATGCTCGAAGAAATATGTATTTGACATTAAGAAAGCAGTAGCAATAAACTGAGCGATCATATGCTAAGCTGACGGTTGGGTCTTGTCCATCACATCATTCTCCTAATGATGTGATCCGTTATCAAATGACAACTCATGTCTATGGTTAGGAAACCTTAATCATCTTTGATCAACGAGCTAGTCTAGTAGAGGCTCACTAGAGATACGATATTTGTTTATGTATCCACACATGTATTTAAGTTTTCGGTCAATACAATTCTAGCATGAATAATAAACCTTTATCATGATTAAGAAAATATAATAATAGCCATTTTATTATTGCCTCTAGGGCATATTTCCATCAACGTCATGGTTGCGGGAACTGAGATTCGAACTACGAACCATATTGTTTCCTTCCAACCGCAGTAACAAACTCAGATGTCTCACCTGATGTGCCTACTAGTACTTCTTCAACTACTTGTACTGTGCCTTCCAAACTCAGTTTTTGTTTTGTTTTCTTTAGCCAGTTTTTTGTCTATTCTTTTTTCTCTCTTTCTTTTTCATTTTTCGTTTTCTTTTACCTTTTGAAAATTCATGCACTTTTTTAAATCATGAACTATTTCTTAAGTTCGTAAAAAAAAAATTCACGATTTGTTTTCACATAAGTGAATTTTTTTGAATCCTTGAATTTTTGTCAAATGCATGAATCCTTTTCAAATCCATGAACACTTTTCAATTTTTGTGACCTTTTTTTAAACCAACAAACATATTCCAAATTTGTGGTTTTGTTTTGAAAACCAATGAACTTTTCTCAAATTCACAAACCTTTTTCCCAAAATCTATTAATTTTTTATCTTTCATGAACTTCTAGAAATGTAACAAACTATTTCAATTTCTTTGAAATTTGGTGAATTCATGAACTTTTTAAATTCACCTACCTTTTGAAATTGGTGAACTTATTCAGACTCTCAAACTTTTTTGAATTCACGAACTTCCTTCAAATTTCTGATTTTTTTTCAAATTTATTAATGAATTTTTTTCAAATTCTAAAATATTTTTTTTTTTGCAAAATCTATAAAGAAAATCAAATCTCATGAACCTTTTTGAAATTCATGAACTTATGTTTTTTCAAATTTCCAGATCTTTTTACTTTCATGTTTTTTTCATACTCATGATTTTGTTTATCAAATTTACAAACTTTTTTTCATAAAAATTAAAAAAGTTAGTAGATTTGAAAAACAGCTGACCATGTGGTACAGTAGATAAAAACCACTGGCTATGTAGTACAATAGTTTTTTCTTAGAGGTAGGTAGTACACTAGGTTGTATCTTAGTTTTGTTTAGGGGAATGTCATACTTTTAGGTAATAAGGAACGAAAGAAATCCAGCGAACGTGAAGAAGCGAGGAGAGCAACTAATCAAGGAGTACTCCTTCGGGCGCGCTCATAGCCGCCGTCACGGGTCGCGCTCTCTCCAAACATTTTTTTAATTTTTCTGTATGCGTTTTTTACTTTTAGCTATTTTTTTTATTTTATCCCAGATCTTCTTAGTATTTGGACTAAAAATAATTTTGGTAAACACAATTGCTCGAAAACGCGGTTTCTTTTTTTCCCTTCCGTGAGAGACATATATTTACTTCTCGTGAAGGCACGTATTTGCTTCTGCGAGCAGCATAGATTTACTTTTCGTGAAGGCACGGATTTGCTTCCACGAGAAGCACGACCGTGTCTCTCGGAAAGGGGGAAAATGCACTTTTCTTCTTCTTCTGTGAGAGCCGCAGATTTACTTCTCATGAAGGCACGGATTTGCTTCAGCGAGAGGCACATACGCACGTATCGAGAAAGAAGGAAAACATGTTTTTTTCGTGGAAGGCACAAATTTAGTTCTGATGGAGGCATGGATTTGCTTCCGCTAGAGGCACGGTCGTGCCTCTCGGAAAGAAAAAAACGCGTTTTTCTTTTTTCCTTCCGCGAGAGCCACATATTTACTTTTTATGGAGGCATGGATTTGCTTCCATGAGAGGCACGGCCGTGCTTCTCGGAAAGAAAAAAAATGTGTTTTTTTCTTCTGTGGGAGAAATAAATTTACTTTTCGTGGAGGCACGGATTTGCTGTTCAAGAGAAAAGGAAAAAAATGTGTTTTCTTTTTTCCTTCGTGAGAGGCACAGATTACTTCTCGTCGAGGCACAGATTTGCTTCCGCGAGAGGCACGATCGTGCCTCTCGGAAAGGGGAAAAAAATATGGTCCCGGTTCATTTTTTCGTGATTTTTTTTCGTTGAAACCTATCAGCATAGGATCTTGTTTTGAAGAACTTGACACGAGGAATCGAACCGTGAAAACGGTTCGAGATTTGAACACGGATCTTCTTTTGAAGAGATGAATATACAAAAAAAAAGTAAAACTTCCAGGCTGCGACAAATGACGCACATGCAATATGACACTTGTCTCAACCCGAAGTGGGAGTGATCTTTGCAAAGAGTACTTCTTAATTAGTGATTTTGAGAAACGAGAGGCGCGTGAGAGAGGTGGCACTATTAGGTCGCGGGCCGCGAACAAAACTAACGAGCGCATGGTATCCTTTTCGGCGCCTGAAGCGTCACATAGGAGCTCTCTCACCTGAGAAGGGGGACCAGCCTGCGCGTGATTTATGACGGCCCATATGTGGGACGGAGCGCCCATAGCTTGTTTCTCATATTTATTGGGTTTTTCATTTTTTTTTTCCTTTTCAGCTCAAAGATGTTCACGAATCCCAAATTTGGATAAAAATTGGGATTTAAAAAAATACGAATTTTCTAAAAATGTTCGCTAATTTGAAAAATTATTCTCAATTGAAAAAATGTTCCTGATTTTAATTTGTTCTGGATTTAAAAAAACATGAATTTGTAAAACCTTCTAAACTTCATAAAAATGTTAATTACTTTGAAAAATAATCATGATTTCAAAAAATATTCACAAATTTGAACAACTTTCTTGAATTTAAAAAATTGTTCATGATTTTATTAAATGTTCTGAATTTAAGGAAAATATTCATGAATTCGTAAAATTTTCGTGATTAAAAAATTCCTTGCATTTCTAAAAATATTCATAGATTTTAAAAATGTTTGCCAATTTTAAAAATAATTTTGAATTTCAAAAAATGTCCATGAATTTTAAAATAAAAAAAGGAACCCAAAAGAGAAGAAATAAAAAATGAAAAAGTAAGCAAAGAATGAAAATGAAGAAAGCAGAAAACACACACAAAAGGAGATAGACTAGTCGAGGAGAACCTTCCCCAAACCGGAAAGGAGATAGTTTTGCCGGGAGCAGGGAGTATGCGCTTGGTCTCTATGGCGCGACCTACGCACCAAATAGGATTTGCCTTTATCACGGGCCTATCACATCTGTTTGATTATTTTTGCTAAAACATATATGTTTGAGTACTGCAAAAAAAAATATTTTCCCATATACGTCATTTCCCTTTTTTCTTCTTGGTGGGTGCCTTACAGATGCACTCGCCCTACTGTTCTTTTTTTCTTTGCAAAAAAGATTCAGATCTGTTATCAAAGTTCACAGAAAATACAAATCATCTCAAACATAATAAAAATTACATCGAGATACCGAAACCACCGAACGAGAATTACCGCCGCCAGAACGAGGCGTTGTCGCCGCTCCCCTGTCAGAGCCGGCTTGACCTTGTCGATGACAATCCTACTGTTTTTACTTTGCGGTTAAGCGGAGAAGGGGACAAGGATGCGAGAAATGGTGCGATGTGCCCGCTCTTTAGCAACGAGTTGTTGGTGCTGCTCTGGTAGGAGTCCAGCACGACCTCAAGTAATTAACCCCGGCCGTGTGAAAGTGAAAAATGGTGTCGCCGTCGCTCGATGCTGCCTGTCTTTAGCATGGCAGAATCTCGCACGCATCGCTTTTGCTTTCGCAAATGTCTCAAACATGTCTCGCGATCGATCGAACAATGTCGTTACTTTGAGGCGTGAAATCACCTGTATCTCGTACCATTCCGTCACAGCACAATCCCAACGTAAAATACATGGAAAATTATCAAAAAGGACCCGTATTACATACGTACATAATTATAGACTAGCTGGCAAGAATGTTACTGCAACAGAACATTGCTCCAAGTTGGCAACAATAATACTACCTCTCCATTGGTGTTGTTTGGCGGGCCGATTCGTGCCAGCCCCACAGGATGAATATATCTGCAGGTCCGGTTGGTTCCAACGTCTAGCCTTGTGCAGTACCAAGGACGACATCGGTACCAGAATTCTGGGTGCACCTAACACCGGCCTTCATCCAGCCAACATTCTGTTCGCCGCCAGCCCGCCACCATTCTAGTTAGGAATAGATAATCTCTGCATCTTCCCAAGACTGGTCACATGGTCCAAGAGATGAGATAGGATCATAGGATGCATGCAGGAGCACTCGGGAGGCCGTGCTAGCTTCTAGGCACGCACGCACGCTGCTAGCTGCAGCTGGTGCTGGCCTCGACAAATAACAAATATTTGGTACTACATTTTTTTCAGACAAAGGTACTACTTTTTTTTTTAAAGACCCAGCATCTTGCTGGCATTTCATTGATTTAGAAGAAGGGAGCGGAAAACATGGTTGATCAAGTGATCAATGGGTGAAAGAGTACATGAAAAAGAAAAGAAAATGTGGCCCGTGGCGTCGTCGTGGCCTATCCTCTCGCGTCATTTTCCCCAAAGGGGCGCTTAAAATGCTTTGCACCTGCTAGGCGCCAGAGCTCGATGGTGGCCTGAATTTTGGCAATGACATCTGCTGGGCTTGCTTCCTTGCTGCGGAAGGTGCAGCTGTTCCTTTCTTGCCATATCTCCCAACATATCAAGATAACCATTGAGCGGACAGCTTGCCTTTCACTCCCCGGTTGCGCCTTCTGGGTGATTAGTTTGATCCTGGCTGGGCTTGAGGGTGCCGCACTCCATCCAGCGGGGTTGAGAGCATGACAGCCGCGCCAAAGCGATGTCGCGGTCCAGATCTTCAGAGAGCAAGGGCAGGACCAGTACCTTTTTTTTTAAGGTACTACATGGTATGATAGGTTGGTGAGAGAGGATATATCCAGAATGGGCCAATGTAATTATTGTGTTTGAGAAAACCAGGCCGGCAATACCCACCATTTCCTGTCCATACACAGTTTTGGTGAGGCACTGACCCATTCCATCACTGTTGCACCCAACTTACTTAACCCTGCTGCAAATGCCAAGAACCTTCTAGATGCCTTTTTGTGGGCTCTGAGCCTCTGACGTCCGGGAGAAAGATACGCTGAGATCGAACTAAAAAGGAGATCCATGCCCGATAGGGAGTTGCCTAACCTAACCACGACCTTTTCAAACGGGCATCTTTGTGAGCTCACACACATGATGCAGTACGTGGTACGTGCATAAGCTATCAGCATCTACAGTGCGTCTCAAACCGGCGTCAAACGTCCGGATGGATGGCCTGGTCATGAAAATTTGATCCAGTCGGACACCTCAAACGGGTCTCAAACGTCCAGGCTGACTGGCACACCTCATATCCAGCTCAAACATGGGACGGATATCGAGGCGCCCGGGCGAACTGACGATGGGGTCCCACGCGGAATCGCCTAAAAACCTGACGGTTCGATGGACGTCTCCTTCGGTGGGTGGTGTAAACGCCGTGTGGCGCCGCTCCGGCTCGCCGCCCCAACCTTTGCCCATCTACCTCCTCCCTCTCCGCGTCGCAGCCCGAGCCCATCCACTTCCTCTCTCTCTCTCGCTCCGCCGCTCTTCCCACGCTCTCCGGGCTTCAACATGGAGTTCGTTGTCGCCCAAGCGAAGGAGATGGCGGAGGAGCAGGCCATCCTGGAGTCCATCCAGGACGAGGACTATGTGAAGGCCAACCGGTAGTTCATCCAGTAGGAACGGGCGCGACCGACGTGCTCTTCGATGAGGTCGAAGTGGAGATGGATGCGAAGGGCTAGGCGGAGCAGCCGGAGGAGCCGGAGCTACAGCTGTCGCCCATGTACCCGGAGCCGGACACGGAAATAGTGGACATCTCCGACGAGGACTGGAGTAGCTGATTTACGAAGTACGTGGATTTTTTTTTTGTGTTTTTATATGGATTTAAGATTTCTAGTATGAAGTATCCGGATGCAAATGCAAATGAGTAAATTCTAAGACTGATCGATAACTGTCCGCGGACGCGTCCACAGGCTTTGAATGTCCGAATTTGCAGTCCGGTTGTAGATGCTCTAAGCTGCACGGCCACCCACGAAAGTGAGCCGCCCAACTGCCTTTCTAGTGGCCGTTTCCGTTGCCCCGCCGGTGCGGCAACCACTGTCACACAAGCAACTGCTACGATGACAGCATGATCGGATCAGCATGATTAAGCCAGAGCTGACATGGTCGTCCCTGTAATAAAAAGGCTAAAACATTCCATCTATGTTAGTACGTACTATCTTTTATGTTTCGGCGCGCAATGATCTATCAGTGGAACCTTCTACCGCGGCACGGGATCAGGCCCCGTTTGGTAGCTTAGTATTTTTAAAGTATTATGAGAATACTGCAGTTTTTCAGAATACCATAGTTTTAATTACAACGAGGTGTTTGGCTGTCACTAGAAACTATGTTTTTAATACTGCATTATTTGCAAAACCATGGTATTATCTTTGTATTAAAAAAAGAACCCCGGATCTCTTTTTTAAAACAGAGCTCACGAAAGAAAGGGGTCGCTGTTATCTTCTTCCTTGCTCCAAGCCGCTGCTGCTCCTCCTTCACTCCCATTGTTCTGCCGGATCTCGTCCTTGACCTATGCCACGTCAGTGTGGTCCGCCTCCAATCTGCTGCCCCGAAGCGCTAACCTTTGCCTCTGCTGCGCTAGCTGCAGCAGTGCACTGTATGTTGGCAGCTCGTCAGGTTGTCGTACACTGCCTCTTCCATGCCGGCCCCTCTCTAACCCCGCCACGGTAGCTGAGATTAACTAGGCAAGCAAATCCTGCTGGACTCAAGCTTGCTACTCTGCAAAGCTGAGTTGCTGCTCTTCTTGCTCGTGCGATTTTTGTCTATCTGTGCTGGCCACAACCCATGAGTGTCCATACCCAACTAATCAACTCTGATCAACCAAACCATTGAGTGATTACAACTAGCTAGGAACATGCGTGTTTGTAGGCTTGTAGCTGCTATCAACTGGCTAGCTAGTTAGCTAATTACTTTGCTGCATAAAGCATCAGCCAAACAGGTCACAGTATTCCCAATACTGCAAAATACTTTGACATGTCAAAACTGTGGTATCTTGTACCGGCTGGCTAAAATACTGCAGTTTTTCATACTTTAGTTTTTGCAACACTTTGCTATCAAACGCAGCCTCAACGTTTATTTTGGCAGAGAAGCGGCAGACAGCCGTGTAATTTAGGTTGGTGCAAGTGCAACCGCCACCCGGTGATGTTGTCATGCTACCGCCGTCCTATTCATGCAGTTTCCAGATTCCTTCCGCATTGGTATCATGAAATAAAGTTTTCTTTTGTTCTCGTCTAACCAAAGGATATATGATGTGTACGTGATCGATACTATATATGTGAGTGCTAGGTTTGTTGGAACTGTTGAATTTGGTACTTTAGGATATACTCCAAAAACGTATTGTATTTTGATACAGAGGGAGTATATCGTGTAGAGTGGTGAGCCTCAGAATCAGAGTCGTGCGCATATCATTGGCGTGGATATCATCACCACCACGTGATCAAATCTATGTGTATGAGCATAGAACTGTCGCAAAATGAGAAGAGTCGAATGTCGTCGGAAGCCATCATACATGCACATACTCTAGAACCTATGTGGTATAGGACGACGACAACAACGACGTCAAGCCATAACGACAATTTTCTGGCCACCGCAAGCCATAGACATACAACCCCTAATCTACTATTGCACCTCTTCGTGTCGCCGTCATCGTTGTTGTTTCATCGCTGCCATGGCCGACCAGACCCCGAGCAGTCGCCATCAGATCAAGGCAATGGAGAGCCATCACCGTACACGGCCGCCCACGCAACACGACAACATCGCAACATGACGACAACCTATGAGAACAGGGGGCCATCGCCATGACGACCAAACTCCATCGACTGCACCGAGCCGCGGCACTGAAGGGCTTTATACGCAAGGCATCCCCCCCTCCCCGCCCTCTGCCCGAGGACGATGCGGGCGACCTAGAGAGTTGTTATACACCTAAGTCCTTCCCCCCTCTCCACCGAAAAAATATGTTAGGTAAATATGATGATATAAAAATCAAACAACATAAAATATTTTGTAATATTGTGTCGGATTGTATCCGGAAACTACTCTCTACCAATTTTTATGCATGCATAAAGTGGCAAACATTCCAAGAAAAAGGTGCACAGAACAAAAAGCATGAGAGAAGCATCCAACGGGAAGATTTTGGTTTGATCATAGATTAGGCCGTGAAGTTGACTCCTAGCATGATTTGTCACTTTTGTACTATGTTAAAAAAACATGACTTGTCACTGCCACGATATCTCACCACCTTGACGACGTACACCTAATTCGATCATTACTCAGTTGAAACGATGCACCTTTTCGAACATGCAGAATTAACCTTTACGTCCCAAGTCTCCGTTCTCAGGATAAACACAAGTTCAAAGCTGTCGTTGAAATTACGTGCACCTGCACATGTGATATGTGATCCTTCTTCCACAATCACATCGTGTGGGGGGGGGGGGGGGGGGGGGCGGGGGGGGGGGGGCATGAACTTGGTGATGAAAACGAAAATCGACCGATGTACCAAACAGATTAGGGAAAGGATGGCACACCCACACGAGGAGAGGAGATAGCATCGAGAGATAAGAATGACAGGAGACCTCCCGGTTCCTCAGCCACTCGGGATTCCTGGCCGTCGGATCTTTTGCTTGATCGCATCTGGGCCGTCGGATCTCGCCTTAGGATGACACCGGCCGTCGGATCGGAGAGGTGAAACTGTAGGAATGAATAGTTTCACCCCGTTCGTACCACCGCGCGTAATTCCGGCACCCCACAGAGGGCATTTTGGAGATTTCACATTGTTGGAAAAGTGCCCAACTAGGGTTGAGACCGTGAGAGGCTGAGAGCGTGCTGGTCGTTCCCCTCCCCCTCGAGCCTGCCTCCTCTCTTCCCCTCCTCTCCTCCCCGCGCCACCACCCTCTTCTGGTCCCGCCTCCTCTCCTCCCCACCGCCTCCCACCTCCCGGAGAAGCAGCAACCCCCGCCCGCGCCCAGAAGCCCAAGCCCGCCACCAAGCGGCAGTTCCAGGCGTTGCGGGGCTGCAGGGGGCTCAGCCTCAACCTGCTAACCCTAGCTGCACCCCACGCCGCCGCCGGCTCCTTCTCCCGGCCTGCCGGTCCCCGTCGTCCGTGTCCCCGGCGTCGTCGCCGTCGTCCTCGCGTGCACACGGCAGGAGGAGCACGGGAGACGTGGAGCCGTCGCTGGGGACGCCGCCGTCGTCCTCGCCCGCACATGACAGGAGGAGCGCGTGAGACGTGAGCCGCCGTTGGGAATGCCGGATGCGATTATCTGCAGGTTCATTTCTGTCTCTTTTTCTCTCACGTTCCTCTTCTTTGATCCCCTCTTGCAGCCAGCTCCTAACTGCGTTCCCCTCTCCTCTAGGTCGGTAAGCCCTGCCGGCCTCATGTACCTAGCACGAGATGAAAGAGGAATTTAGAGAAGGGAGGAAGCAGGAGGAGAAGAGGAAGCCAACCAGGTCCGGTTTCGATCTGGTGGACAGGGTCAGTTGCTCCGATCTGGACTAGCTGCAACTGCTGCTGCTGCTGCAGGTGGACGAGGCATGAGCCCTCATGGCTCCTCCCTCCTCCTACCCCCTGATGTGGTGAGCTCCACCCCTTCAGGATTTATCTTTTTTCTCATGGTGTGGCATTCTTTATTTTTGCAAGGAATTGCTCAAATGGAATCACATCTCAAATTGCAAGTGTGCAACCATCTACTGTTGTTGATTTTACAGTATAGTTTGGCCCAAACAGTCATGAAGGTTTAGTTCATAATGACCTTCTACTTCAATGTTTCTGATTGATGGATTTTGTCCATACGTTAATGAACTGTACTGTTTGTATTATAGTTGGTTTCTACACTCTTAAATGGGTTTTAGGACTTGCTCTTATATTTATGTCTAGCTAGGTTCCTGCAAATTGGGTTTAAGAGATGTCTAGATCTAGCTAGGCTCCAATAGAGTAGATTGTTTTGCTGTCCTTTTAGGTTTGTTGGCTACCTTGGCTGTTCTTGCATGGGAAGTTTGTTTGTTCCTATCCAATAGATACTCATATCTAGCTAGATTCCAAGGATGTTTTGTTGTCTTTCTTAATTTGTTCGGTACCTTCTTTTTTCTTTGGCGTTGATGGGGGCAGATTTATACTGTAGTTCTTTTGCTATTTGCAGAGAAATCTTTTGTTCCTTTTCTTGATATATATAGATAAACCAAAACTGCTCCTTTTAGGCTATCTAAGGGTCTGAAGTGACTAACATTGTAATTAGCATATGTAGGTATTTATGCTACAATGCTCCCATTTTTACCAATCATAGCTCTTGCTCCAAAATGCACTTTCAAAGAGGTGGTTGAGGTAGAGGTTGTTCTGCTGTGCCACTGAACATTGTAGTGTCGGGCTGCACCAATTTTCTTCATTTGTATTCTTACTATTCTGCCTCCCCATTTGAAGCTGCTTGAATCTAGGGTGATTCTTCTTTTTGTTTACATCGTAAGCTCTTTTGCCCAACAAGTTGACTACAGTTTTTATGTATGTGTAAATGTAGGTTAACCACATCTGCTAGGATGGCTTTATTTTTCTTTTCTGGTGGGGAATGCAAGGATCGGGTGGTCATCTCTCTCATAACTCATAAGCACAATGTAGGGCATCAACTGAAAGAACATCATACCGTACTCATTTATATACATGTTTAGAGTTTTCATCCACTCCAAAATAATAGTTCAGCCTGACCTTTTTTACATTTCCATCAATCGAGTAGCGCACCAGAGGGTTTTATTGCTTTTGGTGTAGTCAGCTAATTATTTAGATAGTTGCATACTCTTTCATGGCTTTCAAATAGCATGTACTCATTGACTTTTCACTTTGTGTTGCCTGCTCACAGATGTCACTAGAAACGTCACGGTTATTTCTAATGCACCATTTTCCTGGCTTTCATGGGGTTTGATGTAAATCGGTTAATGGCTATGTGGCAATATCTGTCGTCATTTGGTATGTCGACAAACTCTCTAGAACTCGGTTTCACTTCTGTATTTCTTTTGCATCTGCTTATTTGATTTCAACCTTACATGTTCAATGTTCAGCTCAGGAAGGCTTCTTACATCATAAACTATTCAAACTGATGTTATGCCTCCTGAAGCACCTTACATTGTTAAATTTACATAAGAGATTCTGGTTAGGTAACATGGACATACTAATTGGATTTTCCAAGCATCATTTGCATTGTTGTTTGGTTATTTTGAATGGCAGACATTTGCTTAAGTTTATCATGTTAACTCTAATCCTTGTTGTTATAGTTAATATGTTTCTATTTTTGGACTGGTTGATCTTGATTGAGGAAACACAAGGTAAAGAGCAGCCAAGTCCTAAATTGTAGATAGGGCATGTAATTTATCTCTGTTAGTTTTCCAGTCAACAACTTAAACCAACATTCGATATTAGTCAATCTGAGTGCAGGCTGAATGTGAAAGTTGATTGAAAATGGTCATTCTTGTTGTTCAAAGTACATAAGCGATCACCATTGAGGTCAACCTGTAATCATGTATGTAATGCAAGTGCTTGCTTAATTAGACAGTACACGTGGGAAAATAATTGACCCATCCATGTATTCCATTTATATTAGATAGTAGATATGAATATTGCTTCTTTATAGTCAAGTGTCAGTATTTGATTATCCGGGTATTAATAGGAATTCTAGCCACAAGAATTTCTTCACCAAGATGTATATAGACACAACTTTCTAGAAAGCTAAAATAAGTAGTATGTTCAGGAAGCTAGCTTACAAGACTTCTGTTTTTATGCCAATCTCGGTTGGTGAATTTTTTTAAGGCGTGTTCTCATAATTTGTATGGTCTTTGTAAGCTTGGATGGTCTGCTAATTTACTTCCTTCATCCTCCCTCCTGGTGCTAACACTTAAGTAATACTTATTGTATTGTTCAGCAAATTCAGTGGTGTACTATTTAGTAACGATAGGATCGGTGATTTATGATGATGTGCAATGGTTGATAATGATAGTAGGATAGTAAAAATACAGTTATGTTAAAGGTCCGAGCTTAAACTTGGTTATAATAGGATCGTGGAAGACAGTTAAAACTTACTTTTAAAAATTAAATTTGAGCATTTTGCTTGATTATCCAAATCCAGAGATTTTATCGGCTCTTTAGTAATCTGTTGGGAACAACTTTCTATGTAACATCCAGTCAAGTTTCGTTTTCTATTCATACATATACTTCATACGAAGCTGCACGTGTGCTGTGGCATTTCATATATCTGCTAATTTATAGATTGTATTTTCTTTAGTACTATAAAAGATAAACCTGAGACATTATTCTTATGTTTGTCCATATCAAGAACTTTGCATTCAACTACTTCGCTTAAACTGATCAGGGTACAAGTTTGCTTTTAAGAGCCTGAAGTGTTGAATCTTTAATCTTACTAGACCCATATGCATGATTATATTTGTTTTTGTTTTCAAAAGGCAGATCTTTGGTACTGGAAATGTGGTTCAGGACCTTAAAAACATTGATATGCTGAAGCAAAAGAAATTTTTCATTGATGTACTGCTGGTGGTGGTAGCATATTAGCATTACAGGAAATGCCCTGTTGTGACTGGCTATCATGTTTAGTGTTCTTTAGATGGGCACTATATCAATATTGAGGTTCATAAGATGAAAGTCAGTGTTGACGCACCACTATATCTCCTTTTGTTCTCTTTCTCTTGACATGTTTCTATTCCACACAAATACACAAGGGAGTCGTCTTATCTGCTAGCTCATCTCAAAGATTGCTCAAGTGTAGAGTAGATGGGAAAGATATTTGCCGGGTAGCTTTGTTCCTCGAAGGATTATTTGCCCAGTAGTGTACTTTTGTATTGTTTGGTTTTCTTGGAACAAATTGTGTGAGACTTTGTTCAGTCTGCCGGCTATTAGCGAAGCAAGCCTTTGTGCCCATGACATTTTTGTTCCAGAAGATATGCAACTGGTTCTTGTCCTGCATCGAACAGTCTCCTGTTAAGACAGAATAAGAATAACACCATATACTTCGTATTTTTCTACGAATTTAGTACAATTATCAATGTGTGACCAGCTACTGATTGTGCAGTATCTGATCTAACAGTTACTGGTTAGGTTATATTAAAATGATGGCAATTACATCTCTGCATATTTAACATCGATATAATTGTATTTCAATTTCTTCTCCACAGAATTGTTAATTCCATCTCTTGGTGACGACCGTGGTTCCACTCTCTCATAGATGTCCATACTCATGGTGCGTGTATTGCATCCCAGGTTCCACTCTCTCATAGATGTCCATATATACAAAGTTCTGATCTCCTTTTTTCTGCTGCTCCATACAGCGAACAACAAAGTCGTCGATGCAGTGAGAGCTCGATCTCTTGTCCGCCGGCTGAGCGGCAAGCCGGAGCTGGGACCGCACATCGTCTATCAGCACCCTCTCGCGTCTCCATTCACGGATCTGCAGGTTAACCTCTCTTCTCCTCCTTCTCTCCACTTATCTTCTTTCCCAGAGCTAGGTGTATGGTTGCACAGCAATTTGTGTTTTGGGGCTCGCCATGTTCTGCTTGTCCTGGTTGTCGTGTGTGTTCATGTGCAGGTTGGCCAATGGGGGCTTTCTTTTCTGGTAAAGGCCAAAAGTACCATTCTCTATGCATTGGATTTTTGTAGTTCCCTTGTTTCCATGCTTTTTTAGTGGGGGTGTAAATTTATGTTTTCTGTTCCTTGTCTGGATCCAGGTAGGGCCTAAGATTATTGTTCCTTTGTGCATGGAAATGTTGGTGGTTTTGTTCCTTTCTGTATGGAAGGGCGCCGTGTGACGCCCCCGTTTCAATCGTACACTAATCATGCACGCAAACGTGTACGATTAAGATCAGGGACTCACGGGAAGATATCACAACACAACTCTAAAACATAAATAAGTCATACAAGCATCATAATACAAGCCAGGGGCCACGAGGGCTCGAATACAAATGCTCGATCATAGACGAGTCAGCGGAAGCAACAATATCTGAGTACAGACATAGGTTAAACAAGGTGCCATAAGATGGCTAGCACAAACAGGGATACAACAGATCGAACAGGCGCAGGGCCTCCTGCCTGGGATCCTCCTAACTACTCCTGGTCGTTGGCGTCCTGGACGTAGTAGTAGGCTCCGCCCTGGTGGTAGTAGTCGTCGAAGGTGGCGTCTGGCTCCTGGGCTCCAGCATCTGGTTGCGACAACCAGCAAGAAGGGAAAGGGGGAAAGGAGGGGGAAAGCAACCGTGAGTACTCATCCAAAGTACTCGCAAGCAAGGATCTATACTACATATGCATGGTATATGTGTAAAGAGGCAATATCGGTGGACTGAACTGCAGAATGCCAGAATAAGAGGGGGATAGCTAGTCCTGTCGAAGACTACGCTTCTGGCAGCCTTCATCTTGAAGCAATAGAAGAGATTAGTTGGAAGTTAACCAAGCAACAACGTATAGCATAATCCTACCCGTCGATCCTCTCGTCGCCACCATGCGAGAGAGCGACCACCGGGTTATATCTGTCACTTGTAAGGGTGTATTTTATTAAGTATCCATTTCTAGTTGTCATGAGGTCGGAATACAACTCCGGGTCGTCCTTTTACCGAGGGACACGGCTATTCGAATAGATAAACTTCCCTGCAGGGGTGCACCACATATTCCCCAACACGCTCGATCCCCTTTGGCCGGACACACTTTCCTGGGTCATGCCCGGCCTCGGAAGATCCACACGTCGCAGCCCCACCTAGGCTCAACAGAGAGGTCAGCACGCCGGACTAATCCTAGGCACTCTGGGGTCTGGGCCCATCGCCCAGTGCGCTCCTGCACGTTGCGTACGCGGCCGCGAGCAGACCTAGCAACCCACACGATCACGGCGGTTACGTTATCGCGGTCCAACACGGCGCGCGCCGCTCAGTCGCTGACGTCAAGAAGGCTTCAGCTGATACCACGACGCCGGGATACGCATAACTACTCCCGCGTAGTTGGTTAGTGCGTATAGGCCAGTGGCCAGACTCAGATCAAATATCCAATCTCGTTAAACGTGTTATTATGAGATCACCGCGGACGACGACCAGGGCCAGGCCCACCTCTCTCCTAGGTGGTCACAACCTGCCCTGCCGCTCCACAACAAAGAGTCACTTAGGGGGCCGTCGAGAAGGCCAATCCTTTCAGCCCCCATTCGTGAATCACCTGCGGGTGCTCCACGAGCCGACCCGACTTTAGTATCCATCTGATGTCACATGTAATAAGTAGTATACATATCCGCAATCGCCACCCGTGGCGAGCACGGCCCAATAATGTAGCATAGCAGACAGACGAGAATGTAGGGCCACTAATGACAAACTAGCATCCTACACTAGGCATTTAGGATTGCAGGTAAGGTATCAACAACAGTAGCAACAATGACAGGCTATGCATCAGAATAGGATTAACGGAAAGCAGTAACAGGCTACACTACTCTAATGCAAGCAGTATAGAGAAGAATAGGCGATATCTGGTGATCAAGGGGGGGGCTTGCCTGGTTGCTCTGGCAAGTAGGGGTCGTCAACAACGTAGTCGGTCGGGGCACCAGCAGCTGCGTCGGTCTCGTAGTCTACCGAAGAGAAGAGGGGGAAGAAACAGTAAACACACGGCAATGATGCAACAGGGATGCAGGACATGTCTAAACGCAGGGCCAGGGTGATATACAGCCTAACTAAGCGATTTAGTTAATTTAGGAATTTATTCGGATTTATTAAATTAGGGTTGGACACTATTCATTTATCGAAATCGGTCTAATTGTTCAACGTTCTCATAGTTGCGGGCGTCTGACGGGAATACAGAGGGCGTATCCGGGTTCGTATCGTCGTTCTGAGCAAGTTTCATGTATAACATATTTTCATCGGAGTTACGGTTTATTTAATACGATTTTCTAAAGTTTTTATTAATTTCTGAAATTTAATTAATTATTTAATTCAACATTATCCGAAACAGTGCTGATGATGACATCAGCATGACCTCATGCTGATGTCAGCGGTTAATTAAGTTAATTACTAATTACTGTTTAATTAACACTAATTAGTTAATTAGATTAACCTAATCAGGATTAATTAACTAATTAATTAATTAATTATTTTAATTATTTATTTTTTTATTTCTATTTTTTTTTAAACGTTTTTAGGGCGTGGACCCCATTCGTCAGCGTCACAGGGGGGTTTTCGGGCCCCACTGGGCAGTGGCCCAGGGCACGGGCGCGGGCGACAGGCACGGCGCGCAGCGCGCGTGTGCGCGGCCGCAGTCGGGCACGCGCGGGGGCCGGACGCGGGCGCGGGCGGCGGGCGGGGCGAGGCCGGAGGGGGCGTGGGACGCGCGCGGTGGCCGGAGCGGCAGCGGGCGGTGGCGCGCGAGTGGCAGCGCGAGAGGGGGGGGCGCGGTGCGCGCGGGCGAGCGCGGGCGAACGGCCGAGGCGAGCGAGCACTGGCGAGGCCGCGCGCGGGCGCGGTGACGCGCGCAAGCGCGGCCATGGCGCGGGACGCGGATGGCATGCGCGCGCGCGGAACGGCGCAGGCGCGCGCGCGAGCAGCGGCGAGGGAGCGGGCGTGGCGTGATGAGCGGCGTCGGGGCGCGCGCAGCGCGAGGCTCTGCGGGAGGCGGGAGCGGGCGCAGGGAGAGGAAGGGAGCGAGGCTCACGGCGGGGGAAGCAGGGATCGTGGCAGCGGGGGGTCGGGGTGGTGGTCGGAGACGATGGCGTCGACGTAGACGAGGCAGACCGGCGAGGGAGCGCTCCGGGCGGTGGCGTCGTGCGGCGAGGGCGAGGCGGCGCGGTCGTCGCAGCGA